>JBCEWB010389087.1:0-20795 GCA_039654565.1 Peronia peronii
GATAGATAGATAGATAGATAGATAGATAGATAGATAGATAGATAGATAGATAGATAGATAGATAGATAGATAGTAGAAAGGCTTCTAGCAATAACAGCTTGCTTTGTTACTAACTACGAGACTAGGTACATGTACTTGCAAAGGTTGAGGAAATGTTTAGTCTGGAATGGACGATCGTTAAAATGAAGCAGTAAAATGAACAGGGCAGAGAAAATAGAATATAAAAATGAAAATACGAACCACTATTGCTCCGCCACCGTGAACGTTCCTCTTATAATCCCCGTACTGTTCGGGCCCTTCCATTGACCACACCCAGACAACGCCAATGGTCTAGCCCCGTTTCACAATGTCCACACACTAAAGTTGACCAGTCACAGACGAACGAGCACTGGTTTAAACACACGAAAGAGAGAAAATAAAAGAACCTTTCCCACTTCGTCTCTGTGGGGAACACACTGTTATTTACCAGCACGCAGTGCACATTCTTTGCCTAGATTTCCTTCTTCGGTCAGCTTGAATGACCAGCCTGTGTCTTCTAACGTTCTGTATTTCTTTCATTTGTTTTTATTGCTAAATGAATTCTTCCTTCCCATTTATCTCGTGGATAGCCTATTTCAGAACTGAAACAAGCATTAAAGTAACCTGCTTGTAGTCAACCGGTGGAGAAATATTCCAGAGCCAGTTTTGACATCTGTAATCTTTATGTCAGACAGAATATCGCCTTTCTTCTTTTGAATTGTGTCCAGCAGGAAGAAAATAGATGTTTAAACGTGTTTTGAAATTGATCAAGTCGAAAATCTAACCGCAGTTTTGAATTAATTCATTGTACCAAAATCAGCGTAACTGCCCGTTTTATGCTTCTTATTGTAAGACCTATATAATTATAAAGATCATCGGTCAGGCTGATAGTTTGAATTTTAGCTGGAACCGATTAGTTAGGATTGAAGGTGTGTGGGGCTCTTCACAGAAAGATTGCGGTCATGTCTATGTTGGGCTGAAATCTCTGCCATTATCTGTTTATATTTTATTGTGCATATCTTTCAAGAATTTCATTTAAGATATTGCTCCTTTGTGCACAGTTCAATTCCTTAAAAAAAATCATACCGACTGGCCTCTGTGGGTCCTCATCAGCCTGGCTGTGATGCGGTTGGAAGACTACTGTGTAGGCCTATGGTAGGCCTACTTTCCAAATCTTTCAGGATGAGACCTATACGCCGAGAGAAATGTGATGAGGAAAAAATCCAGTCCTTTATCCATTAAAAAAAAAAAAAAAAAACTGGTTTCATTCTCTCGGTTATTCATAAACTACAAAGAGCCAACTGAAATCAGATTTCTTTCTGTTCTTTCCATTTGAGCACAGAAATTCCTACTCTTTTTCTCTTGACCTACTGAATTTTTCCACCATAACACTTTTTACAGATGAATCTTAAATATAAAGCACAGCTAATTTTAACTAATCATTAACGTATTCCAACAAACCTTAACTATGATGATGCAGTAAAAAGGCGACTATGGGTACTGAATTAATACAATTGCAGTGGAAAATATGAGACGTGGGAGAAAGTTGTCTTTCCGGCACCAGATTTCTGTTTCCAGCAGAATATGAGGCATGCTGAAATTTTCAAAGCCATGACTGACAATCGAAATGAATGTGAACGTATAGACATCCCGCCGAATTATATGCCAGAGTCTGTGGTTAATTGCCATGAGACATGTTTTTGAAACTAAATCAGCCCGCGGCATCTGTAGCCCTTAGCTGGATTCTGTCTCTCGTGACGTAATTCATTGGAAGTCCATAAAAGTACCCCCCCCCCTCCCCCCCCCCCTCCTTTCCCCTCAGCCCCCTCACATAAATAGCAGTTCAAACAAATCTGTTATTCCGTTACGAAAACAAAACGAAGTACACACACACATACAAACATATACTCGACATCTACCACACCAAAGAAGCAATGTTCCCCACGATAGCCTTCCGTTGCCGCCCCCCCCCCCCAACCTCTCCCACGAGGTTGAAAGGCGTACAATATCGTAACTAGAGAAGCAGACAATGGCATCAGACGAAGGCAGGCTAAAAAAAAATTGCTTCAACTTGATAAGAGAATGTAGAGTAATCGCCCTATTTCCTGGTAATCTGTTGCACGAATCCTATTTGTGTGTCTGTGTGTGTGTGCGCGCGCGCGCGTGTATATATGTGTCGGGGTGGTGCTGGTTATCATTTAGAGTACTATTAATTATTAACTTTTGACGTACACGCGTCGTGAAATAAGATTTCGACATAATTATGATTTCCCTTATCAATTTTTTTTCTTTTTATTTGTACATCACCTTTCTCTACATTAATTTTGTCTCGCTCGTACATGTATAATAATTCACACGGGCTGAATCCATAACTGATTCATAAATTAATTCTGGGCTTTCAAGCTGTTTCCTTATATCTCTAACACACTTCGCACTGGATCAAGAAAGAAAAGTTCTCAAAGAAACCTTGAGTACTAAAAGGGACTGAGGGAATAATTGTTCTTTCTTTCTCTCTCTTTCTTTTGTTCTTTCTTTCTCTCATTTTTTTCATTCTTTCATTCTGTCTCTTTCTTTTTATTCAGTTTTTTCTTTCGATCGTTCCTTCCTTTTTCTCTCTTTTTTTTCCTTCTTTCTTACTTTCTTTTCTTTTTCTTTCTTTCCTTCTTTCTTTCTATCTTTCTTCCTTCCATTCTTTTTTCTCTCTCTCTGTTCTCTCTAACTTTCTTCTTTCCTTCGTTCCTACCTTTTTCTCTCTTTTTCTTTCTTTCTAAATTTCTTTTTTTTTCTTTTTGTTCTTTTTTTCTTTCTTTATTTATTTTATTGCTTTTAATTCTCTATTTATTGAAAAACTTTTTGTTTATTAATTTATTTATCTTTTTTTTTATTTATTGAAGTTTTTCGTATGTATTTTTTTTTCTTGTTTCAGCACGACTTGATTTGATTGCAGATTAAGTTGTAAAACTCCATGGATCAGGACATGAAAATAAACAACGAAAAAACAAGTAGATTCTGAAGCATAGACGTTAACCCTTTACATCCATGTTTTTGATATATGAGCGAATAGTGTGAGGATCGTAAATTTGTAAGGATCGTTCTTGTGATTCTGATTAATATTTCTAAAAGAAATAAAATCCACACTTAATTCCATTTTTACATCGTCATCAACTTCTCTTACCATGGTTTTCTTCTCCTTGTGTTCTCCTTCCCATCTGTCTCTCCATCTTTCTTGTCTGACTTGCCATACTTTTCTCTCTATCTTCCCATCTCTTCTTTACTCAACAATTATTAAACAGTCCAAGATACCAGACTTTTCTTATTGGAATATAATAAGAACAACATTATAACTAACGCCAACAACAAAAACAAAAACAACTTTTCAACGTCAACATCATAAACAACAAACAAACAAACAAACAAAACAACTAGAACAAGCACAATTACAATAAATAATTATTGTTGTCACAGCAACAGCAACAAGAACAATAGCAATAGCTTATACCACATCAACATCATTAACACTGACAACTACAGGAATAATAACACTGACAACTACAGGAATAACAACCATTGCAACAATATTATCTTTAAAACAACAAAATCGACAACAACAGCTTTTGAAACAACAACAACAATAAAACACATGTCATTAGAAAGAATAAAAAGAAATCTAGCCAGTGGTATAATTGAATTATACAATAATTCCTTCAATCAAACAGACAGTTTGTCAGATGACACAAAAAAAAAGGGCACCACCGTCTGAGAGCGGTGCCTCCGGCGACCTGGCACATATCAATTACTGTAAAATGAACTAGACCAACCCCTGGCCCGTAACTGCTGGGACCCTCGGCTGTGCATACCGCCGAGGCAATAATCGCAGTATCGATATAGGCACTAGTTCATTTTACAGTAATCGATATGTGCCAGGTCGCCGCAGGGACCGCTCTCAGACGGTAGTGCCCAAAAGAAGAGATCACAATAACCAGGTTCCTATTGCATTTTGCACTATCATCTTAGGGGGTGGAGTGCGGATAGGGGTTTGGGAGGAGGGGGAGAGGGGTGCAGGATAGACCTGTGCATAATCGATCATGGTAACCGGTTACCTCAACCATGGACTCATAATCGATTAATTGGTTGCGATAACCGAACTTGTGGTTATGTCCTCGGTGGTGATCGACCAAGAAACAAACATTTATAGTTCAGCTTTATCGGTGTCATTAATCTCAGGAAAACTCAGTCCGTCGGCAACAGTGGTAGGAAAACTCCTTAGGTGGAGCGAAATAGATGACGGTCTTCTGAGGAAGAGTGGGTTCTTCCATTAGATGTTCCGACCTTTAACTTCCTGACAACTTCTAGAACCCCGGCCACACGGGGGTCATGACTCCCTCGAGCTAAGTACTATTCTGGCCTCATACCTGATCTCTTTATTAATTCGGAATATTCTCCCCATCCTGTCAAATCAGGTACTATGTTCCAGTGGCCGGCTCCCTCCAGTATTCCACTACTGGAGTGCAGTAGGGGATCTTAGTGGGAATACTCGTTGACTCTTGAACGAATGTATTTTTCCTGGAGTCATCTGATTTCTCCGGCTATGTCAGTGCCGATGCACTTCAAGAACACCGTTGTGGCGCCAGGTATATCTTCCACTAGCCAAGCAGCCGGCCCCTCGCCCACCCCACCCCCAACCTAACAGAAAGGGCATTCGTCGCTCGTCTCCTTCCTCCACCTGCTGAGGTTTGTTTTTTTGTGGGAAGCACATCAAATGCAACACGAATACTAAAGGCCAGCTTCATGGGTGCCATATATCAAATGTCATTCATGTCATCGTTCTTTGGAGAACACTTTCCCAGTTGGTCCACTGCCCCTGTAGCTGCACAGCTTTTGGGACTCTTTTTCTCGCTTCCTCATGTCTGATTTCTTTGAGAACCATGTCTTTTTTTTTTTTTTTTTCTAGGCATGGCTGTGAACCACAATGAGGCTGCTTGCCCGCCCGATCCTAATTCTTACCTATCAGACTGAGTGAATCCGATGATCTTCCTTGTCTGTAGGGACTGTTCTGTTGCATCGACGGCTTCTTTCACTTTCCACTTTCGGTCCGTTTTCAGTTCAAGATTATTCCTCACAGCATCATCATGCGAGCCCTTGAACATCAGGCGAAGGCGGATTTTCCCTACTTTGCGTTCTCCACTTAGCTGTCAGGGATTTGAGTGGTAGCACCAACTTCGTTTGCCTACAGAGTTAGTGCGACGTAGGAGCTCTAGCCACTCCTTGTGTAGCGACAAACACTAGTCCCTTCCCATAGCCCGCCTCCTATATGACCCTTTTTTGCAGAAAACAAAAAAAAAAAAAATAAATAAATAAACTCACTGATTCTCTTACAATAACATGTTAGATGCTGAGCAAAAAAAAAAAAAAAATTAACCCTAACAGTTACAAGGGGCCGATCTGCCAAAGTCTTACTCATTGTAAGCTTACTTTGCGTATGAAATTACTTTATAGATAGCGGCAAAACCAGTCACAGGATATTCATTTCATATGTGTATTGTTTAGTCTTTCAATATGATCCCACCATAGACATTAATAATATGTCTATGAATCCCACCAAAGAAGACTGAAATACCGAAAATATTATTCTTGGAAATTTATAAGATGAAGATGTGGCGAAAGTTGTGATTTTTTGGGGGGTCTTGTTTTGTCCGTTGAACACATCACATTACGACACCTTTTTAAATTGATATTTCCTGTTCACAGAAGGAAAATATGTAGGCCTACACATTTTGAATGTACAAGGCACAAGATACAAATTAAATAAATATGAGCCACCTGTGATTAAGTATTAAGAAAAGGGAAAATATAGAAAAAAGTGTCATGATGTGATGTGTTATCAACGACAAAAAAACTCACGACCTTAAATCAGAGCTTCTTATGTGTATTTCCTCTACTTACTGCTGCTCAGCTAGATCATATTTTTCTTCTTTTTTTCTAACTCATTAGTCCGTATGGAGTCATTGGCCTATCTATTGCCGAGTTGTGCACAAGTGTGCTCCATCCGCCACGATCGAGGTCTCTGGAAATGTTTTCTTTGTCCATTCTTGGATGTAGATCCATCTTTTTTTCAACTTACGTTTTCTTCGCTACCCTGCTCCTTGTGACGTACTAGATCTTGTTAAATGGTTTGCACCATCCCAATTTTCTTTTCTTCTTTGTGCTGTCCTTCAGATGATTCAAATTGAAACGTGTGCAAATTCATAACTGATTTACATGAGATAAACTTTCGTGTCAAACCGATTCACTGTCTAACTAGTAATGCTTATAATTTAATTTTATCCTTTTTGGATAATGGCCATGTTCACACAAGCTACATAATATAGATGATCCACGCCAGAACTCCCCCTGCGAGGGCCCGGCGTTTATAAGTAGGTTCTCTGCTCCCACCTGCAGGTGGTGTAAGCCCGCCATCGGTGGAATGTCTCCCATGGAGTGCCATCCTCGACGTTCCAGTAGAGACATCTCTTCTCCTTTTCCTTGCTACTGTCTTCTGTTCCACTTTCTTTCCACTCTTCTTCTTGACATGTAAACGTATCTAACCATGTTTGACACGATATAATATAGCCGTAATCGTGCTGATGTGTTGTTAAACCCCAACACAAACAAACAAACAAACGCCAGAACTAAATTACAAGATTTCGGGAAATACCCGCCCGGATTTCCAGCTGGAAGTAAGCTTACAACCAAGAAGTGAGGCAAACATGGGGCATTCGCAGTCTCTCGACGAGGCAAGGAAAGATAAGATATCAAATGCTTTTAACATTTTAATTTGGTGAGTTATTTGACAGATCAAGCTGGATAGGAATGGGCTAATTTGTGCTTATGCCATTAGCTGATACTGTCAATTTCGCCTTTAGGATGTCAGTCTTACAATCCAAAATACTATCTGGGTCCAACAAAATGCCCCGACTCTGAGCACTTCGACACAAGTCAACAAAGTCCTGCTTATTAAAACCATTTATCTCTGGCTCGTAAATAATCTTGTAGCTATGAACAAGATTTGATTTTGAAGTTCATGGACACGATGGAATACAATAATTTCATAAAATACCGATAACTTATCGGCAATCAAGTATACATCAACACAATCAAATGAAGGTCCAAGAGCTATTGTTTACAAAATTTTGCCTCATTTCCGGTCCGATTTGAAAGTCATGGGTTTCGGCTGGAAACAAGTCAATCTCTTTCTTACATTATTATCAACCCTACTCACTACTATTATTATTTGAAGAGTATCTAGGTTCAATTGGCTATACATCTGTCATTCATAGAGAAGAGTTTTCATCGTAAATTTTCTACCCACCATAACAGGGTCAAGCCAAGAAGTGAGACAAACATTCTTGGGTCGATGGAATTTCCCAAAATATTAGTGAATCAGTGACTTTCGGCTCAGACCGGAAATGCGGCAAAATCATGTAAACATTAGCGCTTAGCCTTCATTGTGATTGTGTTGATGTACTTGATTGCCGGTAAGTTATCAGTATTTTATGAAATTATTATATTCCATCCTGACCATGGACTTCAAGAGCAAATCTTTGTTCAGAAGTACAAGATTATTTACGAGCCAGAGATAAATGGTTTTAAGAAGCAGGACCTTATTGACTTATGTCACCAAATTCAAATTTTAAAAGCATTTGATATCTTATCTTACCTTGTCTCGTTGCGCGATTGCGAATGCCGCATGTTTGCCTCACTTCTTGGTTGTAAGCTTACTTTCTGCGGGAAAGCCCGTTGGGTTTGCCCCAAAATCTTGTCTTTGACCATTGGGGACTTATTTCAGTGTTTTTTTTCTCATGCATCTCCGTGCTCAAGAATACATCCCCCACCCCCCTTTATACTGTTAACCCATTCACTATCCTTTAGTATTACACTTTTTAAAAATAACCATTTTTCCTTTTTTAAAAAAAAATTAAACAGTCATTCACGGTAAATATGGTTTTCTTAAGCTTTTCAGCCCTACAAGAGGACTATCTCAGCTATTTTAGCATCCTGTCGGGCCATGGCAATGGTTGCCAACATATTCATGAATTTCATAAAACTATATCCCACATACAGGCTACCATACTAACAAAAAGAGGAGATTAGGGAAGAAAGTTTTTTTTTTTGTTTCTTTTTTTTTTTCGTCCATTCTAAAATCTTGGCTTAGCTTTTGATATTTCACTTTTGGACACAAATAGACTGACAGAATTGCGTTCGAGCAGTAACGATTAGATTGATGATGGCAAAAAAAACTGTTAAATAGTAATGCCAAAAAGGTCACGATAAAAGTAAAGGTAAATGTACCGTAACAGCCGTTCGACAAACAGACCTGATCTATTTTACAGAAAAGCTAGCAGGACATACATGCAATTTACAATTACATGTACATTCTTGGATATGAAAAGATCACTGTGGAGTTCACTATTTTTTTTTACTTGTTTTCCAAATTGAATACAAGTAAGAACAAAATTTGAAACGCACAAAACAAACAGCAGTGTAGGCCTTACAAAAGTCTTCAGAATGAAGATACATGTACATTACATGTAGTTAGATCTGTGTTATTTGCAGAACCACTCCGTGACATCTTGCGCATGAGTGCGAGAGAGTTCAAAGATAATTAATGTGCAATGATTTAATTTGATTTCTTTCTATCCTAGTGACTATTTTTGTCAAGCATTCAAATTATAGATCTGTCATGGCCATAAGCTAGTTCAGGCATACTGGGAACAATATTCCACCAGGACTGAAATCTTTCCTTTCCAATTGTCCACCCCGGCTCCCCTCCTGCCCCCCCCCCCCCTCTTTTTTTTTTTCAGGTAACCATACATGTATTTTAAATGTTCAAACAGACAAATTTAATCCAGGGTAAAATTACACGTAATACTATTAACTAGGGGTTTATAGTATATTTTCAAAATATTATTATCATTACCATTATTAATTTCTAACCTTCAAATGCATACATGTGTACATGTTGGCCTACATGTATTACATGCCGGTTTTTCAACTTTTGGCAAAAACCCTTTGCAGGTTAATAATTATGTACATGTACATGAATGGTTGTGAAATTGCAACAGTCAAAATCAATAGACCACACATTTTCAATGCCCAATTAGGCCACTGCTATACTGCTATGTCCAAAACCATGAAAAAATGATTGAAAAGAAGTCGATGAAACTGTCATGTAAAACTTGTACAATATGTGATATTCTATTTGAAAAGAATGAGTCCTAATGATAATTATTAATAGTTTGAGACAGAGATATTTAAAACACTGTGTAAGAAGACATATAGACACATGTTGTACTTATATTTTTGCAGGTGGCTGAAACTGAAAGTATGAAATGATAAATAACGTCACATACTGATGTTACTGTATTATGCTTTGGCATGGCAATTTGTGTGTACAGTATCAAATACATGTATTGTGAAAGACATCAAGACATACATAAGGTTTTTATACATGTATATTGTGATGTTATTCTCTTTTTTTCTTTTTTGCTGGGTCTAAATGTCAATGGAGCGAATCTGAAACCCATGGTTTGTAAACGTGATAATATATTTGACTTAATCTATACCTCACAAATATGGGACAAATGAATCTTGACATTCATTTGTCCCTTGTTTGTCTCTGATACAACAGGAAAAAAAACTTGCAAGAATTAAAATTTTTATTATTAAACTGATCTGTCAAATATCAGGCAGTCTGGAAACCGATCCACATGCTCATGAGGTCGCTAATATAGATTGCCAGTATTATTACAATTTTTATTTGAATATCATCTTTTACATTTTAATATCATCTTAAACAAATTATGGAATGTAAGACTTTGTTTCTGGAGCTAAAGCTGCAGTATGCCTACTAAATCATGTTGATATTGACAACGTGTTTTATTTCTTCAAGTAGGCCTACTAGATTGTGGTGACCCAAAAAGACAAACTGTAAATAATATAAGCTTAAAGTCTGCTTGTAATTACATTTCACACTAATACATCTGAGATAACTAAAGCAACAAACGGCAGTCAGTATTCTGTGGTCACCTGGTCTTAAAAAACCAGTGACTGATCTTTGCATGCTGAGGTAATGGCGAAATAGATGTATGAATACACATATTTCAGTCTGTGAGTCAAATTCAAGCAATGCTGATTAGAAATAGGAAAAAGGATGGTGGTAATTTAAATTGTTTGTATAGAAACAGTACACAGAACTATTACCTCATTTATTCCTTCATATTATAGATGGATAGTGCATCTTTCAATGCTAACCGTAAATTGATTCTGGGCTTATAATTAACTTGCAGTATTTTATATGTGAGGATATATTACGTATAATATAGGCTACATGTGTTTGCAAGTTGATTAAGGCCAGGAAGATGCAAGGAAAAGTTGTAGATCATTGGTTCTGTAAGTTCCTTGAGAGTTTTGAGCAACAATTTCAACAGAATACATGTGGGCTACAATATCATTACATTTGATGTATCTAATACTGGCTGTGTGTTATCCACTAGACTAGTAATACGTCAATATGTCATGAAGTATGAGCATATCCCACACTTAAAATGACAATTCTTTAAATTCTGGGAAGAGTTCAGCCTCCACAACAAGCAGCAGGGATGAGCAAAGAAAGAATTTAAAATCTAGTGTCACCTTATGACCACCAATGCAGAAGAAGAATGAGGAAATAAATGTGAGAAAATTTCAAATCTATAATGCATGTCACCATATGTTAAAGAGAAGAAAAAAAGGCCTGAATGAGCACTACATTAATAAAAATGTGTCAGTCAATAGATTAAGATTATAAGATGAAGATTAATTGAGAAGCCCAGGATGTCTCATCCTAGAAAAGAAAACAGTGAATTTAAAGAAAAAAAAAAAGATATCTGCTCAGTGCTAATGGACATCGAATTAAAGAGTTCTTTGAAGACTGAGAACACCACAGCAATGAAAATTACATAGCTATTGTGCATGACAAACAAACAAAAAACTTTGCAAAACATGAAAAGCGTCAAATAACTTTACTTTAAAGAATTTAAGGTGTGTGTCATTTCACATTTTAATTAAAGGCATAAATAAATACAAAAACACTGATACTGAATAACTGAACTACAACACAGATCTTGCAAAGTCTCATCTCAAGTGTCAAAAGGAAAGGACTATTGTCCATGAAACAGCAAAGGGTTATTGAAGGGATTAAAAAAGAAACAACTGCAAAAAAGTTTGGGAATTATTAGTGCATAAGTTGTGAATGGCAGTTTCAAGAAAAATACCAAAAAATTGATATTAAATTAAATACATGTATCATCACAATGTGGTCACATCTAAACATATATAACTCCAAGAACTTATCAACATAACTGACTAGCTCTTGAATCAACATAACAAAACAATAGTGACATAAAGACAGTCTTGTCTGGGAGATGTTATCATTTGTATAAGTCAATATAAATGGACAAATACAGTAACAAGCTATAGATATGACACATGTGGGCCTATTTTCTTTTTTCTGTTGTATTCCTTTTCTTTTTCCTTGCATTGTTGCATTCACAACACTTTTAGCATTCTGATCTGCAGTGCATTTACTATGATTTCCAGACATCATAACAAGTTTACACGAAAAGCAGGATCAAAGATCCCAAAATTATCAACAATGAAAATAAAAAAAAGAGTACCGGTATCATATTCTAATATCATATCACTTCATAGCAAAAATTCCCTTTACTGTTGTTCCTTACTCTTTTTGAAAATAAACCATTCTCTATCTGATAAGCAATACAAATCTGAATACTTGCAATATCCTTTAAAATAAAATATTCCAACTGTAAGTTTTCATTCACGACTTCATGTCACTTTTTGTTTTATCTCCTTATTATGCAGCATAAGCATACATGTGTCTTGTCCCTGGGAGTCATCCAAAAGCTAAAAAACAATTTCAATAAGAGAATCAGCAATTTTTTAGTCATTCAAATGATACTACTGGTATTCAGAGGCAATATGTATCATACCTCATCAAGTCGTAACGCGTAATTTATTCTACACCTCAAACCGAGATAACCTCCACCAGGAGGTTGAAAGACGTATATAGAACGTACATCTCAAAATAAAAATAGTTTCCAGAAATATGTGAGAGATGATACCTGAGCTTTAAACATGCATATTATCACGATCATAACACAAATGCCTAAGTCATTTTTAGCCTGACTTTAGATACGCCTATCCGGGAAAATCTATGGACCATAATTTACTTTTTATTGAAATTTCAAGACCTCTCTTCAACGACAACTATAAAAAAGTCTATTTACACAACTAGTCTGAGTCACTTGACGGGATACCCTACCGCAGGTGGATAAAATGTGTGAAGAGAACATAAGATTACACTTCCGGAGGGAAGGTGTGCATGACCGATGGATGAGGGATACGGCTGGTTTGCGGGGGAAGGGAAGATCTATCTTGAACACTTCCATACAACACTGGGAAAGGCCAACTGCCCCGTGCGATGCCAGCAATCGTGATGTAATTTAACGTCAGATTGTTTACTTCAGGGAAACACGTGTTAGGCATGCAATAAAATGGGGAGAGGATTTTCTTCATTAGCCGACACGTGGGGACAGCACTCGTGACTTTTCCGTTGGACTCGACAAAACTGAATCGGGAATCTCAATCTCATGGAAACATATCTCGTTTTAAGAATCTATGAGTTTTATTTATTTTTTTTTTTCAATAGCAGCTCCCTTCCCCCGCACACCAGCCGTATCCCTCATCCATCGGTCATGCCCGCCCTTCCTCCGAAAGCGTAATAATACGTTCTCTTCACATATTTAATCCACCTGCAGTAGGGTATCCCGTCAAGTGACTCAGACTAGTCATGTAAATAGACTCGGCCTTCTTATATAGCAAAGACATCAATTTTTTTCCTTCATTTGCAGCTTCAAGGAAAAGTTGTGGGACTGTGGATGACATGACTCAGCAAGATATGTCACCAAACCATGGTAAGACTATGCAATAATTTCTTGGTTATCATTGTATTCATGGTTTGTCTAATTTGTCTGTCTGCCGCATCATGGCCAAATCATTGGAACAATAGTGACTAAATAGGCCTACAATGAGGTTACCCGTGCCAGGCAAACATTTTAAGGGTTTAAAATGGGTGACTGACAGGTGTTCCTGACAGTTCTTTGTACAGTGGTATTTTACCAGCTACCATGGTTATGTCGACAGATTGAACGATAATGAATGGGTAAAATTTCTTTTCATACAGAAATACCATCTACAGAAATGCTCATATAATAAGTAGCACAAAAGGTACACCTGCATTACAACACTCCTCAACATTCTAATCTTGAATAAATTTTGACATTCATAATTTGTATTAACTTGCAGATAATGGTAGACCAAACTGAGCTGAATAAAACAAGATTATTTCTTTTGCTTCATTTGCAGCTTCAAGTCCTTGTCAAATAAATGAGAGCTCAAGGAAAAGTTGTGGGACTGTGGATGAAATGATACAGCAAGATATGTCATCAAACCATGGTAAAACTATGCAATATTTTCTTTACCATTTATCCACAATCTCTGTATTTAAAATGCACCATCTGTCTGTCTGTTCTCAACATGGCTGGTTTTTTTCAAGCTATTTGTTACAAATCTGAATATTATTGTTGCTATTGGTGGAGGCACATTGTTAATCACTCTAGCTATAGGTAATTAAATTTTATGTTTTTAAATGGTTATACACAGTTTAATTGTGTGTTCCTTGCATTTAAAAATGGAATATAATCTTATTCATATTTTGCTTGTAAGCACCTATAAGCAACATTATCTAGTTGTGAATATTAAATGAAGTAAAGCTTTCGTGAATCTATCTAGACCCTAAATTGTCATTGTTCGCTATTTCAGATGAGAAGTCATCCTTTTTAACAAATTATGTTAAATTCTTTTTTTTTCTTTCTCAGCTTCCCCAGTGGTTGATGGTGGAATGGATTCTACAGTTTTGACAGTTAGGCTGAATGAAAGTTTTTCCTTGGACATTGCTGCTTTATCAGACTCTTTGACTGAAGTAGTTGAAGATTTTATTTCTATAACAAACCAAGGAAATGATTTACAGACTAATTCTGACAGCTCAATTTTGCCGCTAATTCCCCATCCACTGTTGCCTCTCATGTCAAATGGTCAAATGGAATAGCTTATCTTGATACATCTAGATCCATCCAAAGAAACAGAAAAAGGGAGTGACCTAGATATGCAAGAATCATCTAATTTTTTGGCTTCTGAAAATGTGACGCAAGAACCGCCCCAAAACTCTATGCAAAACCAAGGAAATTCTGATATCACTGACAGCACAATTTTGCAACTTATCCTCAAAATGCTGCTGAAATAATGACCCAGATTATATACCAGAATCATCTGATCCTTCAGATTCTGAAAATGGGACACCAAAACTGCCCCAAAGGAAAAGAGAAAAAGAAGGAAGAGACCAACACTGAGGAGTGGACAATGAATGTTCCAGAAAACAAAAGGTTAAAAGGACTAAGTCACACCAGTAGACGAGGACATGTTAGAGACGAACAAACTCTCAGAGATGCCTGCACATCTAGCTTTTTGCAAAGAATCAGATCTGAGGCTTTGTGATAAATTTACTGAAACTGACAGGAAAGACATTCATGAAAGTTTTTGGAAGGTCATGACATCGTGGAGTGAAAGGCGAACATTTGTCAGGGCACTGGTGACATCAGTCCTCCCCCCCCCGCCCCCCCCCCCCAAAAAAAAAACAGAATATGGATGGAGAGATAATACTTTTAACAATTTTCTCAAGACAAAGGATGGGATATCTCTGCAGGTATGCAAAAAAATGTTTTGTGCTACTATTGGCTTACCAGAGAGAACTGTTGGTGATTGGTTGAATACAAGTGGATCATCAGCTCAGTCGCCCGTGGCTCAGTCTTCCGCTACAAATTCAACTTCTACTACATTCTTTCCAACACAGAGGATATCAGATGCTGACAGCTAATACCTCAAAGATTGGCTTCTCAAGGTATCATGTGTTGACTCACATTACTACAGAAAAGTACCAGCATACAAGAACAAACGTTTTTTGAGCCTGATATGAAAATTTGAGACCTATATAAAATATATTCAAAAGATGTTGCACAAGAGAACAAAAGAGTGGTAGGATTCACCATCTTCAATAAGATCTTTACGTCTCTAAACTTTTCAACCTTTATTCTGAAAAAGATCAATGTGATACATGCATTGCAGCAAAGATGAGAAATATTCTAGTGGAACAGCAGAAAAAGCATCTTGAAAATAAAGATAAAGCTAGGGCCATGAAAGATATGGATAAAGAGAGAGGAAAAGCTGATCCAACTATTTCTGTGTGGACAATGGATACACAATCTGTGATATTATGTCCACAAAGCAAAGCCAGCGCCTGCACTACCGAACCAAGTTGCAGGTCCATAATTTCACTTATGTAACAAAGATGGATATTGCTATGTATGGGATGAAACAAGTGGGAATCTGAAACAATAAGGAAATAAAAGTAATAATTATATAGAGTGATGGATGTGGATATCAAAATAAGACTTCATATCTGTCAAATATGTATTTTGTACTCGCTCAAGAATCAGGAGTGCGAATCACTCAGAAATATCTGGTATCAGGGCACACAAACATGGAATGTGATGCAATGCACAGCATTATAGAGAGAAACATGGTGACTGACATTTTCTGCCCAAGAGATCTTCTTATCATAATGCGGACTGCAAGAAGAAAACCACACCCCTACATTGTGAAGGAACTTCTGTATACAGATTTCAGGAAACTTCCTCAAACTTACTTTGCAAGTATATGACCTGGTAAGAAGGTAGGCGACCCGACTACAAATGGTGACAATGCTTTCTTACTTCCCTGATGGCTCAGTCCAATACAAACTAACTTACGAACATGATGCACAATTTACACCATTGCCAGTTAGAATTAGGGAGTGGAATTGTAACAGCCAAGTGGAATGGATCGCTATGTTTGCACAGCCCCTGCCTATCTCTCAAAAAAAATATATGGACCTGCATAAACAAGCCATGAAAAATGCATGCCACAACATGTGCATTCATTCTATGATCAACTGAAATAGCAATAGTTTGTAGTGTGTCACTTGCTCTCATACTGAAATGAAGGCCATGAGTAGCATTTGATGATAATATCAATCATTGAACTACATGTATTTACTTTGGTTATAAAAGGCTATGACATATGTTTTTGTTCTCTTGTACTTCTTTGTCCTTTTATTAAAAAAGTAAATAGGTATTTTGGTTTAATCTCAAAGGAATCTCCAATTCAGTCTACTGTGTAGTGCATTTATCATGATTTGATTAAGAGGAAATAATAAAGCTGTAGAATTTCCTAGATAATAATGTGTTGGTCTCACAGTCTTCCAATATTAGAAATAATCAATTATTTTCAAGACATTTTATTATTATGCATTTTTAGTAGACGACTGATGACTATAAACTGTTTTCAACTGAACGTGTGTGTGTGTGGCGGGGGGAGGGTGGATATTTTGCCACTGAAAATGTTCAGATGCTTAAATCATAGAAAATTCAGTTGTCAATACTGTACTTAACGTTTTTCAATTAACGATAATTTGACCTCAGTAATTCGCTGATTTCTAGAAGATTGATCTCATGCTTTGATCAATAAATTCCATTGCTTTTGAATAAATCCGCTTGTTTTGAATTGTGTTTGATCATCATTCCACCATAATCCTTCTCTCTCTTATCTTCCACAGTGGGGTGGGGATGAGGGTAATGCCTGGTCGGTCCTTCTGTTTTGTTCTTTTTTATATATCCTGCTACTGTCATCCAACTAGTCAGGTGATTTACAATTACAATGCATTTTCTCCAAAGAAAGGCAATGAACCACTCAACGATGGGTACTCCACATGCTGCCTGTTAGATGCCAGTACATTTTTTTTTCTGGACAAACACAATGGTGCTTCTAGTTCCAGCCAGGAGGATCTCTGAATTTAGCATCCCTCTATGATAGGGCAAGTAAACAAGACTAAGTGCCTTACCTAAAGACACAAATCTACGCTTTTGGATCCAAAGACTGACAAGGCTATTGTGTAATAACTGGTCAGTTGGATCGATTATGTTTATTTAATTTGAAGATTTTTGTTTCCCATGACATGTTTTAACAAAGGATAAGAAAAACTCATCACAAGTCACTTTTCCCCAAATTACAAAATGCGCTTTTGTCTAAGTCAAAATTTCATGAATGCATAAGTCATGTTTCCACAAATTACAAAATGTGTTTTGGCCTAAGTCATAATTTCACAAACGCCTAAGCCAATTTTCCCTATTTTACGATTTAAATTGTACATTTGCCCAAGTCATAATATCACAACTGCTTAAATCATTTGCTGGAATGCACAAATGCTGAAGTCATTTATGTTATATATTTTAGGTGAAGTGGGCTTAAAAATGGTTTTGGATGATTAAACTAAGGCCATGGCTAGCCGGACGTAAGTCCGTGTAGTCTCGAAGTCTAGCCGGACTTATTCAGTCTGTGTCATTGTCTGAATTTCTCATGTAGCCACTAAGTTTAAGTCTGCGTTGTGTTCCCTTGGGAGGGTGTGGGAGGCATGTGCGTGCAGCTTTAAACATTTTTGGCTAATAATTTATGCTTTGGAAAAATGATGGTCTAGGTTTATCATCAACATCAAAGATCTTTTTTTATTTGAAAAACTTTATGAGGTCCAGGTCTAAATCTAGATCTCTACATTCTGCATATCTTCAACTACACCCACAAAAAGATAGAATAATACAAACTTTCTGTCAAAAAAAACACAAACTTACACACACACGATACAAGAAACAGAAAAAAAATTATAATTACATGTATATAGATGTAGACGCATTAGAGTTGGAGATGAACCCTTCACTCTCAGGTGATGACGTATGCAAGATGTATCTAGCTAAAGCATCTCCTGCAAGTAACTGATCAAAACTGTACATGAAAAACACAAAAACTGAGTCAAATCCACAGACATTAATATTTCTACTATTAATAAAAAAAAATAATAATAATAAAAAAAAAAAAAAGAGATTTGAACCTGGCACAATAAGAATGTCAGTCTGGTCACTTATCCATTCTGCCACGGACAACTTACAGTTTGTGGTAAAAATTTACATTATAATACTATGATCCAAAACGACACAGATCTTCAATAATCTTGTTTTCTGTCCTTTATTTTTTATATTCTCTCACCAATGATCCAAATTTAAGTCAGAAATGCATCGTGTGGAATTACAGAAAGTAATACATCAAACTGCTCTCGGAAATGGGTATAAAAATCAATGCTAAAAACAAAATTGGAGATTTTCTTTAGGCCCTAAGGCTAAAATTCCCGATCGGAGATTACAGCTTACTAATAACTATAGACATTTACTTTTTAAAAATTATTATTATTTTCTGATTTTTCATGTGTCAAATATCATAATGAACAGATTTAAGCCAAACAACATTCATGTTGAATATTACAAGTTGATTCAAAAGTTTGTGGTGGAAAAAGACAAAAAGTCCAAACAGACCTGAGACCTAGCAGGGCTTAAGTCCGGCTAGACACTTCATTAAACTAATCATTTGGATCAATTAGTAATGACTACAAATTTATCTTTTGTTATATGCAAAATAATTTTTTAAAAATTTTCTCCAAACCACAAAAAAATAACTTCGGCAATTGTGTTATGATTGTGACAATATATGAATGCAGTAATTTAGTAAATTGTACAGAGAATTCACATTAGAATATAAACAATCACATCTTACTACAAGTTTGACTATCAATCACATCAGATCAGGCTTGGTGATCTCTGTGTTGCTGAAAGAGACAATAAGTATATTTTAAATCTTTATCACGTAAACTGTTGAGGTAATGTGCATGAGACCATCACTTTAAGATCAATGATGTTTTCCAGGAAATACAAACTTTAAATGTCAGTTCTTGACAAGGAAAATTAATGCTTCAAATATATACTAATTTACTATAATGTTAATCACTCTTCATCCTTCATGTCTCTTACTTATTAATGTGGCCAGTTCAAATAACAAATAAAAAGTGAGAAAATTCAAGGCTGATTCTGACAGCTTCAAACTACGTTCATACAAGTTCTAGACATTGTGAAACATTTTCCAGACAAGATAAAAACACCATCCTTTTAAAAACTCAGACAATCGACACTATGAAGACCTTTTTCCTAAATCAAAAAGAATAAATGTGAAGAAAAACATTTATTTATTGTGTTGTAGTCAATACTTTTCCAACCACGCTTATTTTTCTTGGAAATGACAAGAATCTTCTATGGTGCTTCACATACCAATCATCTAATTAGCTTCTATGAGGTATATATTTTATATGCTTAGACTATCCACATTTTACTGGTCCTGGACAGCTGAAATTTTTACAAATTCTCGAAGTACTCTTTATTAGCATTGATACATGACTACAGTCCTATACCAAGAGACAAAGGAATGGCTCCTATACCAAAAGACAAAGGAATGGCTCAACTTTTCAGCAGGTATATCCTCGATTATTTTGTAGAACGTAAAAAGCACTTCTTCCTCGTCATTGAATCGCTTTCCCCTCACAAGGAGCTAGGTCTGGTGAGTAAGCGGGTATGGGAAAGATTTTACGTTTTCTCTTTCCAGGTACTCTGAAGTCACATGTTCTTTGTGAGCAGTTGCATTGTCCTGGTGCAGCTTAAGCATTCAAGTGCCCCCTGGAATGCTTTTGTGCCTATAGTTATTTGAGTTACCGATATACCACAGGGCATCAACAGTCTTTTGTTCTTCTACAGGAATTGTTATATTATAATATGGCTGCATTTTCTGAAGAAAAAAAAGTCACCATATTTTCCCAGTGTTCTGAGATAGCTTAACTCTTTAAGATTCTTGGATGGTCCCACTGTCTGACGGTTTCAACCACGATACCCAGTGGACGGTGGGAGCGTCCAGTGATATTTGCACGAAATTGGTTCTTTCTGACTCGGAATTTCGTATTTTTCTTAACATCATTTTCAATCCAAGTTTTTCATATGGTAAAGGATAATAATAGTGGGAGTTCAATGTTGGATTGCTGGACATTTCAGCTACTTTGCATTGTGTTCTGGGTTTGTTTGCATTTTTCCATGGGTGGGCATGGACCCATAATCATGATAATGGCTGGGAAACCAAACTAATATTTACTAATCCATTCTGGAACATCTGTGTTGTTTCAAGAATCTGAAGAGGAGGAAAGAAGTAGTAATAAACTCTCAGACAGCTATAGAGCTAGATCTAGTGACAAAAGCAGTTTGCATAGTGACACTGATCCACATAACGGACTTATCAAATACACTCAAACACGGTTAGAACGAAATTTGTGGGGAATGGAAATCATTTTCGTTCTACCGCTAGTTTGTTGTATCCGAAGAGGCTAAATTGAAACAGGGATGCAAGTTAAATTATCGAATTACCTCCCCTGATTCAAGAGTGTCCGCACCAGGACCTTATGTCTTAAGGCCACTCCATTTTCATTTTTGTTGTTCTTGTTGTTGTAGGTATACATACATATAAAATTTGTGGTTATGTAGCTGTTATGTCGTTTGTGATTTTTTTTTTTTAAATTCTTCAAGACAAAGTGGAGAATGGCATACTTTCTGCAGATATCCGACTTTTTCAGTAAACCTTCATCAACTTCACAAATCAGTGTCCTTTTGAAC
>JBCEWB010389196.1:0-20794 GCA_039654565.1 Peronia peronii
TCTATCTATCTATCTATCTATCTATCTATCTATCTATCTATCTATCTATCTATCTATCTATCTGTCTATCTATCTGTTTGTCTGTCTGTCTGTCTGTCTATCTGTCTGTCTGTCTGTCTGTCTGTTCCGTTTATCACTAACCCCTACCCTCATTAGCACGACTGTGCCGGGTAGTTGTAAATTTGCCTCTGACATTGTTTGGCGAGCACTTGTTCTATCTCGCAGATGATGGGCGCACTTGGCGCGAGGTCACACATTTTTTTAAGCCCGTCCACGTGCGGCACAATGAACCAGGCCTGGTCTGCATGATAGATAACTTAACTCACTCATTTCATGCTGTGTAAGCGATAAGCAGGCTATAGAGAAAGTGGCCGCGCCCATGCATTTCCCTCTTTCCACTTCTTTCTACCCACAACATCCTTCCGTATTGAAAGGAAACTGATCCACCCACAGAGTGAGGTGTTTTCTTTGTTAGAATTTGTACATTTATGTAAAACACAATTTTGATTTTAGCTGAAGATGAGGAGTGGAGGTGTATGTAAAGTGGGCATGAGGAGGCTGAAATATCGCAATACGAAGCATCTCATTCTAAGTGACAAAACTGTTTTGCAGACAGTGATAACGCAGTGTTTATGGGCCAGAACATATCCATAGTTAAATTAAATATCAATGTGATAGATTCATTTCACAAGAGAATTTCGAGTAAATTCTCTGAGATTGGCTTTAATTCGAAAGAAAATACACTGGGGAGAGAAAGAGAATCAGATATCCAAAGACAGGCACATAAAGACAGTGGAAAGGTGGATTAAGGGTAGAGATGGATTAAGGGTAGATGAAGCGAGAGAAAGAACTTTAAAGGAAAAATGGATTCGCAAGTGTATAGAACAACCCGCTGACGTATTGCCACCAGGTGGTCAAAATAGACTCGGCGGTCTCTTTGATTTTATTCCTGAGATTGGATTATATCTTGTACATTCTTTATCTCGATTCCCAAACTCTGGAAAAGAGAAGCTGAACACAACCAGACAAGTGGCTGCATGATAAATGTTAGTAACAGTTTTGTTACATAGAGTGAGATGCTTTGTATTGCGGCTTTTCAACTTCTTCACACTTACCCCACAAACACGGCTACCTCCTTTCCTCATCTTCAGCTAAAACCTAACATTATTGTTTAATTTTAAGTTTAGGACCAGTGCTGGAATTAGGCTTAGGGCTAAGGTTATGGCTAGGCAGCTAGGATTGGGATAAGAGTTAAGGTTTGATATATATAGGGTCTATTCAAGTACCCTGGAACATTTAGCTACAATATTAAGACCACCTGGTAGCAATAGCCTCGTAAAGAACATAATCTCGTTCAAGAGGAAAATTGGTGAGACCCACGTGAGAGAACAGAATAGCAGAGCAGAGACAAAAGAAACCTGCCAAATTTCGTACTCTAACCTTGACAGTGGAGACACACCTCCAAGTTCAAACTATACGACATTCCGGCCTAATGCTTGTCTAACACAGCGTTAAGGGATGTGTCCGGCATGTAGGTGTGGTCTTGTGCTCATTCCTGACAGTCTTGGTTGTGATGTCCACCCTGATGTCCTAATTCAAGTGTCCTAATCTCTTCTACAATCTAATCGAGACCCGCGTAACCACTGGACTAGCCAGGCAACTGCTAGGAGTGCAGACCTCAGAGACGAAAATATCTATATCCTTAGCACAATTAGAGTTTACAATTAAGATAAATATGACAGAATCCACCATTCATAATACATGTATTATTATTTCATAGCCAGACGTCTATTTACAACAATCCAGTAATTTGTTTTATCAATGATCAGACTGAAAAGGTCAAATCAATCTAAATCCAAAAATGTGTGCTAGTCTTAAAAAAAAAAAAAAAAAGAAAGAAAGAAAGAAAGAAAATGATTCGACCTTGCACGACTTTCACTGTATCGAGAGACAGATGACTGAGTCCTAGGCCACAGCACTCTCCTAGTAGAAAATCAGTGAGTATACCAATGTCTACAGGAAAACGCTAGTACGTATGCGGCACACGCATACTTGGTTAAATCAACACGAGTACTTGACGCTCTCTGGTCAAAGCTCAGCCTGTGTGGCCTTGTCTGTATGCTTCACCGATTGCGTCAGTTTGTAACACACAAGTTGACAGGACCACGCACTCGAGCGAGTGCTGAAGTTCAGGGAAGCAGTCGTGACAAGCAGTTGTTCCAAATGCCTGCCTGAAACTCGTACATACCTCCCTATGTCAACAGTGTACGCACACCATTGTTCTCTCGCCATTGCAGTGGTCTCCAAAATGCATTAATCTAAATGTTGAATGTACAAACATTTATCTGTCCTTATGCCAACCCTTTCGCTGTAGGTCAAAGTTAATGGAGAAAGCTGATTACACGTGACGTTGCAGAACCAAAATCCGCCCTCTTGCAAAGAGAATCAAGAACAAAAACCTGGAATCTCTTTGCACTTAAAGTTATTTGACATTATGCTTTTTTTTTTTTCTATCGATCTAACGTAGTTTCCTAGGGGTCATAGACCGTCTTGAGCCTTCAAATCTCAGCCTTTTCCTGCCCCAGGCTTAGCTTGTGTCACATGATCTGTCAGTAGTTATGTAGAAAGTCACTAAGTGCACCTTTTATCCCACTCTCTTTACGTGCGTTACTCCTTCTGATCTCACCTTGCCATTTCCCTGGCACTGATTAGAGATATTCTACACATGCGGTGGTCTCTGTGTTACGAAAGATAAGTTGTGAAACACCAACAAACTGTGAAGCTTTATTTTCATCTTGAACACAATCTTACAGACATAATTAACCCTAAATGTGCTACAATAAAATATTGTGAGATTGTTTTTGACCATCAGCTTCATGGCACCTATAGTACATGTATAATGTTAAATCAAAGTTGAATCACGCGATTCCTTCCAATACTGCCAAGCACAAGAGGTGTTGTTCCCATGGATCGGAGTCTCACGATCTTGCAGAGTCTGTTTCATTGAGTCATTTAAAGTTACGTGCGTCTATCTCATAGTGGTGCCTTTTTAAAACTGAACAGTTGTTGAGCCGCCCAAAAGGTGGGAAGTGTCTCCCGTATGTCTAGATCTGCCAGAGATACAAAGATCAAAAGTAAGCACCCGTTGAATAAATCTTTTTTCAAGGTGAAATAATGGAATGTTCTTAACAACACTGTTCTTTTCTCAACATTGTTTGCACATTGAAAACAGGATATTCAGGAGATAGGATCAGAGAAAGACTTACATGCGACATCTAGCAGTATCAGATTAGATCAGATTCAACTACATCAGGAGAACGCTGAACTACTGCCTGATGAATGTGCTTGATCACAATGGAAAGCCTTGTCTTTCCTGGGCCGTCTTTCCGCATAGTAAACTGTGTACCTGTCGGCCAATTCCAACACCCACATAAGGTTACGTTTAATCCCGCTATCTGTGTCCAGATCTCTGGCAAAAGCCAAAGAAAGTGATGGCTCACTCACTCATTCTCTTTCAAGTTGTAGACATGACCTCACGGCAATAACGTGAGTACTTTCCATAAAATTGATTGATGGCAAAGTCATTTTGTCTCTCAAATAATAACAAAAAGTTCTGAAGATTAAATAAACGCAGTATATTGTTTCCATCTTATCTGAAGTCAAAAGATACCGTCAAGATCTTTTTGTGTTTCTATCGATCTGTCTATATACATTTATATTATAATATGATGTAAATATATCAGAAACTTCATTTGGTGCTTTACCACTTTGCCCATTATAGTTCTCTACTACAACAGGCTGTTCACATATTCTGTCTGTTCGTTAATGTGTCTTCGCACTCTATTTTCTATTCGCCCTCTTTCCATCAGTGTCCTGGTCGTTATGAAATATTCAAAGTATTCCTTTCTAGTTAATCATACACTAGTACTTATTCCTACTGGAATGCATGTCCAAACGGCAACACAATGGGTTTGTTCTTTCGAGCTCGTCGACATTATACATATATATAGAAAGACAGCAAACAAGATACAGAACAGTACACAAAGATTATTTTGAGACAGAAATGTTATCTCATTTCTAATTTCGTCCTGCGATTTCGGAAAGTCCATCCTATTCCCACAATGGTTACACTGTGCCTGCAATGCGTTCTTAACTTTACCACTGGTGTCCGTGAATAAATTCACTGCTTTTTACTTAGCACTACGTGAGGGAGACAAGCATGAGTCATACCTTTCATGAATGAAGCACATTGTATCTAACTCTTTACTCAGGCACAGAGACATGGCATTTTATCAGCCACGGACGTGATGAGAAAAGATGCATATCAGATGTAAAATATGAGATCATTTCAAGATAAGAACATAGGAGAGAGCATCAGCTACAGGTTTGAATGAATGTGTTTGCTTTTCAATGAGTGCGTTTTCCAAAACTTTCGTTGTTTGTAACTGTTGATAATTTTTTGTAATTCAACAGCTTTAAATTAAATTTAATTTACAATATCAAGGTGTTATTTCCTCATTGAAGAATACAGAAATCCGACTTCTCCTTCGCACTTTATCGTGACAAACTGTGTCATTTCTTAACGGTAAAAACAGTGTCTTTACGGACATTGATGTCACGTAGGGCTATTTATGTCCTGACATGCAAAGTTTTCAAACACAAGGGCAATTTGACAAAATTTAAATAATGTCTCAGCAAATATATGCATTCTCAGGAAATACGTGCATATCATGAAAACGAAGGAAGTCTGTCGACAACAATGGTAATGATCGAAGAAAAAAAAAACCAATAAATAAGAGAAGAAATCATCTTGCAGGTAAAAATAATATTTTTGACACATCTAATTTTATTTTAATGGGCATTTTGTTTTGCCATCCACTCATTTCTACGGTTCATAAAAGCATTTCGCATCTTCACTTCTATCAATGCTCGGTTATGCTCCACTGTAAACAAACAATACAGACAATGGTTTTGTTGTTCACCCAAGACAATTGAAGACAATCGAATGAAAAGTGTTCAGATCCGTTTTGAGAGCATCTATCTTGAAAAGCAAAAAAATCTATGTTCTTCTGGATACATAACATGCTATTCTAGTATTTCCAACTGCACATTTCATGGTGTTTGATGCTTGCATCTCATATTTTGACTGTCTACCCTATCACTCTTTGTTGTTGGTGTTTCCATTTGTCCTGTCTCAACCTTGGCTCAGAAATGTAAGAAATATGACTTAGATACTGTTCTTTCCAGGGACCTCAGTTGAACTGGACAAGAAAGGCCGGGGGGTCACGGGTATTGGAGAAGAAGGAACACTCTGACACGTGCCAAACTTTTTCAGAGGAAGCGTGTCGAATTTTACTGCAGTCATGCATAGCCAAACTCGCCGTCTCCTTCAGTTTTTGTGTGTCACTATTGTCTTTTGTCCACAGCATGTCTTATTTGAAAACAGCCAAAAACCGAGCCATTCAATGATGAGCAGTTTCCGGTCTGAATATTTAACCACAATAACTTAACCACGTAAATTTAAGTACAATAAACTTCAAGAATGAATCATTTACTATCTAAAAAAAAAAGCATCACCATTAGTTATTTCATTAGGTAAATTTGTAAATTGTGAATAACTGGGTATAAATTAACTATAAAATGTAGATACTTGTTTCCATAAAATTCGTAATTAACTGGCTGCCTAGGTAATACAAGAACCGTGCAGCAGCTTGATCTGTGAAGGCAATTATATAGCTTTTTATTCGGGCAAGTGTGTTGTATTGTCACCGAATTCATTTCAGTTCATTTAGTCACTTATACTATACAATGGCTATTTTTAATGATCTTGATTTTCGTGTTTCAAAACCAGAGGTACAGATTCTGACAAGTTTCATATATATTGTGTTGAAGATATTTCAAGCCATTTGTTCATTTATTCTATGGCTATATCCCAATAATTCTAGTTTAACGTTGAGTATTTTTACCGAAGTTGACTATGTTCTGTTGTCCTTGCAACCTATCTTAATGCAGAAAACTGCCTGTTACTGGAAGGGGTGTCATATTAATCCAGTCAATTGTTATAGCTAAGTGTACAAATTATGCCAGAATCATCCTTTCATTTTTTAAAATAATTCTTTTTAATACAATTGCCGTGGAAACTGCCGTAAGGCATCTTGCTTGCTTAGATAATTACAAATACTCTGAAGCTGAAGTCATATCATACTAAACTGGGGATTGATTACGGGAATTGGCTGTAATAGCACAGTGAACTGTTTCAGTAATGAGGTGTTTGTTGTTTGTTTTTTACCCCTCGAAAGTCCAATAAATTGTTAAAAGTTACTTCACTTCGGGATCATAAAGCCATCTGACTTAAATTTTCATTACTGCCTCGGCAGGACGCGTCAGGACTTACAGAATTAATTTTTCTGCAAAGAAATCCATTAATATCATTTGAAACGTAAACTAAAATGTTAGCCAGTTCTTTTTTTTTTTTTTTTTTTGAGAGCACAGTAAATTTGTAACACGGGAACATACAGGGTTAAGGTGAAAGTTTTGTGGCCTACCGAATTCTGACAGCTCAAAAGTGGGTCGGAATGTACTCTCGGTACTGTACAAGTTCACCATGTGAAGATTGACAGGTAGATAGACAAATGGCATTGACAGGTAAGTCACAGTTGGTCAAATTTCTGTCTTCTTCTCCATCACCTCCGTGTCAGTGTTACAAGATCCCACGGCTAATTGTAATTCCTTCGCAGGTAGGTGACAAAAATAGAATAAGGTGTGATCGTTTTTTCTTGCTCAGTCAGCGTTTATATTTACCTACTTACGTATTGACTTAAATCACAAGTCAGAGAGAAAAGAAAAGTCATCCACTTGAATACGTGATATTCCTTTTCTATTCTCTACGTAACATAAAAAACAACGTCGAATAGTACATTGGGTGGGGGGGGGGGAATGGAGGGGGAGGGGAGGTAGAGAGGGGGGCGGGGATAGGGAATAGACGAAATGGAGGGAAACGAACAGGAACGGTGGAGGGGCTCTATATTATACCGGCAGCAGGGGGCTGGGGAGACAATGGGTACCCTGTCAGTCACGCAAACGTTATGCGGTTGGGCACCATACATTAATATTAATGATGTGGTAACGATTACACTTCTGATGTAGAATTTCCGGACCGGAGGAAATAATGACGATAACACGTCAGAGAAAGGTTGCGCTAGGCTAACTCTGTATGTAATACATCGGCCCAAAACAGTAGCTTCATCTATCGTTCAGCCAAAGACCTCATTACACGATGATGGTATTTATGTAAATGACGTTAATCTTAGAAGTATTAGGGAAAACTTGCATAGTGCTAATGTTAGTGCAATGATATTTATTCATGTTCCAGAAATAATATTTTTGGGCCTGAGTGGGAACATTTTGTCACTGTATTCTGTATTACTTGGAAATATTCTAATGTAAAGTTAAATGAGCGAGACCTTGAGAAGATCCACCCTTTGACACTTCTAAGATTTGTATGTAGAAAGTGGATTCGCAAACACTACAGTGTCCACCTATTGCTGGGTATCCATAGGCACCGGCACCATACGTCGTTGTATTTTAAAAACATCCAGCAATGAAAAGATCTAGGGTTAGAGTTGGGGCTGGGTTAGAGTTTGGGTTAGAGTTAACGGCCTGAAAAACCCCATATTATCCGTGCCATGTGTTTATCGGATTCCTTAATTTAACTGATCTGACACTGACAACTTTAAAGAAGAGACAGATAGTTTTCAATCAGTATGCCTCTTTATATTGAACGAAAGACCAGAGGCAGGGCACCCACACGACGATGCTCTTGATTAGTCTACTAACGACGCTAAATAAGCCGGATTTTCTTGAGTAGACCCATATGACACTGATAACATCAAAAAAGAGATTGTCCTGTTACTGGGCGATCACTTTGTCCAAACAGATCATAGTACTAAGTTCTGTCGGTCGTTAAGACCACCTAATCCAGGCACCCCGTGGTCAGATTTGACCATTAAAAACACACAGGCTGAGCCGATTTGTGGTCGTACGGACCCCAGGGGATCCCCGGGTGTCTTTTCGAATGGAGATGAGCGTCGACACGTGTGGATATTGGAGGTATGGGGAAGGCGAGGGGAGGGGGGGGGGGGGGAGAGAAGAACGGGGATGGAAACGGGAGGAAATGGGAGGATGAAGAACATGATGGAGAGAGTGTGCTTAGCAAAAAAGTATTGATAAGGAGAGAGAGAGAGACGTTTTCAAAAGAGCATAGAGTAAAGACAAGGGTGAGATGGGAGGGTATATACCGAGCAAATATGAATGGGGACGGCGGAGTAGAAAATATAGTGAGAAAGACATGATGATGATGATGATGATGAGTGTAGCTAAGCTTGAGAAAGATCTAAAGAAAGAAGTGGGGAGAGAGTGCAATGCCTTGAACAAAATAAGGAAAGGGTCGCGGGATGATGAAAGGGAGGGGGGCTTGAGGGTTGAGAGGGGAGGAGAGTGACTGCTAGGAGATAGAGTACTACACCGGAACATGGCATATTGGTGACAGACTGGAAAAAAAAAAACAAGACAAGAAGAAAAAGAAAAGGACATCGTCGACATGGTTAAGGATCATAAGAAAAAGAAAAGGAGATATTTTGGAGTAGGAGGAGAGGGGGGAGGGGGTGGGGGAGACCCTGGGCTGAGCTAGGAAAAGCTACAGGAAGGGGCCATCTTGAATAATATGTGAACAAGGGGATTTTCTTCTTTTTATTTCTTTTTTTCGGAGTCCAGAGTTGAAAGACCGACGAGGCAAAGAGCCGAAGCACGATGTCAGGTATAATGTCCAATTTTTATTCCCAACAAGTGGCGGTATAATTTATGACGTGGTTGACCTGGGCCAGGCGACCACCTGAATGAATGTCCAGGTCCCACTGAGTCCCAGGCCTGTGTGGCGTGAGAGAGAAGACCCCATAGTGGGGCCAGTCACTGATTCGCAGGAGACTCATAAGACACGGAAATAACAAATATGAATGAAAAGCCTGGGAGAAACTACAAACAGGAAAAATAAATCGTCTACAGCTCAGTAATCTTATTTGATACATATAAAGATATTATGTTTCATAACGCTGAAAATTAAAGAATCATAAATACTTCACGATCACATGGGAAAATAATTATAGATCTTTGACAATGATCGATGTGCGCCGGCCTTTGCAGCTGATTTTACTGTACTCAAGTGTATGTTACCATAATTCAATACTGATTTGGAGTCATGTTCCTCGGTGTCCGTTTATTCCTAAAAAACTAGAAAGAAGGGCATTCTGTGTGACAAACACGTTTATGTTCACTTTGCCATTGATGTTGTTTGACGAAGGTGTTGTTTTCCTTTTACACCAAACTGAAGGAGAATTAATCTTTTGTGTACTATAGCGAAAACCACTGGAATATGACATGTTATTTCAAATCTCAGATTTATCTAGTTCAACATTTAAGCAGCACAATAGCTAGAAATTGGCTGTTTGGTTTTTAGCAGCAGCCGACAGAAGACACAGAAAAAAAAAAGACAGATTGGCCTACAGAGGCAGGGGTTAATGCCTTGGGTAAGCGCTTTTTAAATCGCTTAATATACACTAGGGAGCTTTACCTTCGGTTTCTGTCGAAACGTAGAGAATCGCAAAGGAGCTGAAGAAAGGTGGAGTGGCTGAAGAAGAAATCTTTTAAGGGTGGGATAGGGGTGGGAGTCGTATGAAGGAAGATTTTAGGGTATGAGTTGGGGCACAGAGGCTACATACAGGCGAAGCAGAAAATCGGAAACTTCCTGGGGAAAATGCCGAATGTGGTTCTGTCACAACTAATTATCTTAGACGAGACGTGAATTTTCTTTAAGTGCAATAGACAGTACAGGAAAAGCGCCTAATTTGTGTCCCAAGTGTTTGCGCGACTTTTGGTGTTGCACTCATCAATTATATATCTTGTAATTTGTAAGTTGTCAAGGGATGAAGTCACTGGGGAAAAAAAGTTAAGAAGGGAGAAAAATGCCCCACTGAAATGGCTGGAGCTCACAGAAACACAGTGTTGACAACATAATGTCAGGAAACGGGTGCTTATTTATGATTATGGCCTGTGCCCTTGGATAAGGTCAACGTGTTTACTGTTACTATGTTTATTGTCATATTATTATTGTTTTATCTTGTTTGTTATCATTATTTTATTTATGTAATAGAGGGAGCAGAGTCGAAGAGTCAGATTTGCTCAGAGAATAAAATCGGCAGGTTCAATGTCCTTGCATTTTATGTGCAAAAGGCGAAGGTGAGGAAATGAATAAGTTAGTAAATAATTGAATAAACGAAGAAATAAATAAATAAATGTGTAAATATATAAATAGATAAATAAATATTAAATGATAATAAATAAATAATCGATAAGAAAATAAAAGATAAAGAAAGAGTAAAAGGCCTACCCTGTTATTCTTTTTACCGAAATGAAACATGTCAGTAACGCCAGCAAAATTTTGTGGGCATCGTGGATTAAACGAACCTTTTTATTTCATTTTTTTTTTCAAATGTCTACTTTTAGCGGTGAACACAAAAGAGAATCAAACAAACTAATTGTGCATTTTCTAACATTCATCTCGGGTGGATGGAAAGAAAGAAACTTTTTTTTTTTTTAAACCCTTGCTGCTGGGGATTTATGGTCATCTTTTCCTCGTTAATTAATCGCGTTTTGTTCGGGTTCTTCCCGCGTTGTTTTCTTTCTTTCTTTTTTTTCAGTCTTAAATTTGCTTTCTTTATTGACTCTTTACTTTAAATGAATGGCTGCTACAGCTGAGTCTTCACTTTGTTAAAATCTTTTTTTAAAATAATTCTGGTTAGGATTATTGCTGCACCGCCTTCTTTCGTTTGACTTTTGGTTTTAGCTGGTTTAATCTTCTCCACCGAATCTTTAATGTCTTTTTTTTTCGACCCTTTGGTTTACATTATTTTTTTCTTTATTTTATTTTTTTTTCATCAATTAAAACTGCTCAGGCCTTTTCTTCTCTTCACATTGTGTTCTTATTAATTGCTTGGCCAACTCATTCTCCTGTTTTTCCATCTGCTCTTGTCTGTTGTTGGCATTGTATGAGGCTCTCCTCCCATGGGGATGGCATCTTTTGTTTTCTTTTGCGACGATGAACCTACTTTATCTATTTACTTATTTATTTTTTTATTTATTTATATTTATTTACTTATTTGTTTATATATTAATCAAATCATTTAGTTATTCATTTATTTCAATTTATATGTAAATTGCACTACTCATGTTCTGCATCTGTCTGTGCATTATTTCACCTATGTTTTGTAACATGCAACATATAGATCATTATGTTATACTATAAAAGATGAACATACATAAGAGAAGAATGAGAACTTTTCAACAATTTGAGAAACAATGACTGAAAAAAACATTTAATTTAAACACATATTCAGAGAGTTTCAGATTTCCGAGAATCATGAACGCACTCATCGCAGCTATGGAGATGCATAATTATTTACTGATGCCGTAGTTTCAAATTTGGAAACACCATCTTCATTTCTTCAACGAACAGTCATGAGCTGCACTCTTCTATAGCATCTGGTCATGGTATCTGTGGCATATATTCTGTGATGATGTGTTCATGATGTGATGATGTGTGAAGGACGTGATGATGTATTCAGTTTCCGGAACTGTTTCCAGTTTCGCTTGGTACTTATTGAGATGCAGAGGCGACAATGTGGAAAAGGAGCAGTTTTGTTACTCATGAGCTGGACCCCGGCAAAAACTGTCAGGAAATGGGGCCAAGTGGAGGTCTTTGATCCATGAGCTATACTTTGAAGTGATGATAATGGTGATGAAACAGTGTTGTCCTTTGTCTAGGCCAATGCCCTCTTTCTGTTCTTTATCTATTGCGCTTTTTCATCTTTTTTTTTTTTTTTTGTATTTTATTCTCACCATCCAAGCAGTAATGAACGTGTCCACCTCCAGCTTTTCTGAAAGTTAAGAGCGCACAATTAGATGTAAGATCCCGCCAGTTTACCATGGCAACTGGAGATAAGAGAGGAGATCAGTCATAACACAGAACCGCATCCAGTTCTGTGATTACGCACAGAAGTATTCCTTTCTTTTTTTGGGGGGAGGGGGGGGGGTTGTTTGTTTGTTTGTTTATTTTTTTCCTTTTTCGTTTTTCTTCGTCACGTACTGCTGATGTCGTTCTATCGTTTCCTATCTTTTTCTCTGTCCTTGTCACTGCCCTGTGTATGCGTGTGTGTTTTGTTGTTTTTGTTGTCTTGTTATTTCTTGTTCTTCCTTCCTTTCGCTATTCCGCTGTCTTCACTAGTCCCTTCTAACTCCTCTCTCTATCTCTCTCTTTCTCACCAGTCTCTCTCTCTCTCTTTCTCTCTCTCTTCGTTGCGTGTTATCTTTCTACCTTCTTTCTCTGAAGCCATGCTATGTCTTGTGTGTACCCAACTCACCTCTCCATCTTCAAGTTTTTATAAGAAGCAGCTTTCCCAATCCCATCTGTGTTTTTCGCTCCATCTTACTGACATAATGTTTCCCATTACCTTCTCCCCTTCTTGCTCTCTCTCTCTTTCTCTCTCTCTCTCTCTCTCTCTCTCTCTCTCTCTCTCTCTCTCCATTACCAGTTTCCTGCTTTTAAAGCTGTGTGAAGTCTAATTCTCTTTTCACTCCTCGTCACATTTATTTTTGGTTAAGAGAGAAAGAGAAGAAAAGAGAGCAAGACAGACAGGCGGACAGATAGACAGACATATAGATACATAAATACATAGATTTTGATACATATACAGGCGGGCAGGATAAACAGACAGAGATAGACAGAAAGAAACACGGACAAACACAGAGGCAGAGAGAGAGAAAGGGAGAGAAAACAAAAACCACAACTCAAAGATGAAAGGATGAAGAAGATGGAAAGGAAGAGAGAATGAGGGAAAGAGAAAAGGAAGAAAGAAAATAAGAGAAAGAAAAGAACATGATCGGATGAAGAGAAAATGAAGAAAAAAGAGAGACAATAACATTGAACGAAAGATTAGAAAAAAAGAGAGAGACAGAGAAACAAAAAGCAAGATGGAATTCCCGGCTCACACCTTGAGTCATTCAGACCTTGGCAGTGTCAGCAGCTGTAAGAAAGTGAGTAATTTACTGGCCAGCACCGCGCCAAGACCGGGGGCCGACGTTTCTCCGTCTGTTGGACATTTTTACTATGTTAGTCTATATGTACAATGCCCTTGCTAGGTCACTTGCTAATTTTGCACAGCAGAGGCTGCATGACAAGTGTTATCAGCATGTAGCAGGAATGCTATTTATTTCTATTTATCTCTATCATCGGCAGGCAAATTTATGATCATAGATGCTGGATGCATTTATTTAAATCTATGTACAAAATATTCTAGACAAAACAGTAGACAATAGTTACTCAAAATATTCAATACTATCTATATCATTCTATATTACGTGTGCCACGCTGTTTGTGTCATAGTGTTTTGTTTTGTCGCTTTTTTGTTGTTGTTTTTTGCTCTTTTTTTTTTTGTTTACTTAGTTTTCCTAATTAAGCTAGGATTTCAACATGTACAGTTGAGTCACTAACGAAATATCAGAGATCAATTTCTGGAAGCCACTTTGCCGCATCGTTGTCAACAGTATTTTATTACAGTATATGACATCTCTTCAGCGCTTGTAAGTTTACTGACTAAAAGTTCACTATATGTGCTCCGCTAAATTTCCCCAGTTGTTATCTTGTATCGGTACAGAAGACTTCTCGTTTTCCTTTCTAGTTTGTTGCTGTTTTTTGTTCGTAAGGAAAACCCTTGAGTCTACACCTGCAGAGTAGTTTACCTGGTAATGGTACATGTGACTGACTGGAAAAATGAAAACGCATTCCCGGATGTTTCCGCTGAGGTATGGAAAATCGCTCAAGCGAAGGATTTACCGCTGGATTGACATGGTGAGTGGGGGGAGTTTTCAGCTAACAAATTGTATGTCTCTAAGTTTATTTGACGTCCCATATTTAGCGGAAGCCATAAACATATTCTGTAGTCTCATTTGTACTATTTAGAAAAAAGAGAAAGAGAAGAAATGTGTGTGTGTGTGGAGGGGGGGGGGGGGGGGAGAAAAAAAGCAAAAAAAAAAAAAAAAAAAAAAAAAAAAAAACGGTTTCCAATGAGAAACACTGGAAATTTGAGAATCAACATTTGAAGCTCCGTTGTAAGAAAGTATACTGCTAGTTTTATTCGGTTCCATAGCACTAAAAGGAAGCATTTTAAATATAGTGACTTGCATTGCCGACCAGGTCCCAAAATAATAAAACACATAATTACATAAATACCTACATACGTAAGAAGTAAATGCGTAACATATACATAGATACTTTACAATGAAATAAATAAACTGTATTCTTACAAAAACAAAGCAATTGGAGGGTTCAGTATAGAAAAAGAGAGCCCCATTGATATAAGACTGTGCTTTACTTTAACAACAGTGTCCTGTCATAAACGTTGGCTTTGCTAGCTCTGGTTTATCTGCGATGAAGAAATCTGACAAGGGAGGGAAAGTGAAAGCGAATTAAAGCAGGCCTAATGCCAGCAAACATTGGGATTTCAGAATTCCTGATCAGAGATGAATATGAGAAGGGGAGGAAGGGGGCGTGGGGGGAGGGTGCTTGTTACATAAGCATAGAGAGGGTTTTAATCTGTCACATTTTATTTTGAGGAACACTTCTTTTCAGTGCGCAGAAAAAATAAGCAGCTCAGATTAGCAATGATTTACACTGTGAGTGTGAAAGACAAAACACCTTCCGTCAGAGACAGCAAACGTAAGATCACAGCGGTGGTGTAGATGTAACTTTATTTTCCATGACCGACACATCAGACGGGATTTCTGTTTTAATTAGCATACCAAGCATGCAGGCTGGCAGACTAGGTTAGGGCAGTCCGTCCCAGCCCTGAGCTTGTAGGTGTATAAATATTCTGAGCAATAAATCCATAAATAAATGAAACAGCAGCGGCATTGAAATGCCAGTCGGTGGAGATAGCAGCTTCCACGTGCGGAGGCTGAACGGCTTTGGTTACATAACTGGAGGAAAGTGTACATATCTAGAGATGAAAAGATTAAGTCATCCAAAAGAAAAACACACACAGATATACAGCATTCGTGTCTTGTCTCTCTTGAAACTTCGTGAAGACTACAAACTACAATTAAAAAACAGACATTCCTTCTGTTATTGAAAAGATGACTTACTGCTCACTGCCTGAATTCATCTTGTGGGAAAAACTGATTAACTAATAGTTTGAGTGAAAGCCAAAAGAAAATTATTTTCTTGAAAGAGTTTCATGCCGAAAAGTTGGCTTACAGCAAGAATATATTATACTTTATATTTTTATTGATCTATCAGGTCAGTGAAGTAATGCTGTTCTGAATTTCCGTCCAATTTGTGATGAACAAAAGCGACACGTCATACTTGGGAAACTGTCTTTTCATGTCTGTCTCAGAGATTTTCAAAAATTTTTATTTCCTGCAAGACTTGTGTCTTGGCCTTGACAAGATTTAATCAACGTTTTCTTTTTCTTTTTTCTTTTAAACTTCAATTTTCAGTCTGTCTTAGAAATTTTTAAGAGCTTGTATCACTTCAAGATTTGAGTCTTGACCTTTACAAATTTGATCGAGATTAATTTTTTTAAGTAAACCATCTACTCTTGAGTTTGCTTTATGGATTTTCAAGATTTTGCATCCTTTGCAAAATTGACTCTTGACATTAAACGAGTTTTAATGGGTGAGGTTTTGACATAATGAATAAATAAAGACTATTTTTTGTTTTTTGTCTTGTTTTGTTTTCTTTAAACTTATGTTTGTTCCTTTACAAATCTGCCAGTAAAGGACAGGTTAAGTACTTCGCACTATGATGATGGGGTGAGCTTTAAATAAGATAATTACATTTAAAAGCAATGGGAAGCGGCTCCACTGTTTCTTCTTCCGCCCACTCTCGTATGGTTTGAATGAAAGACTCTACACAGGAAACGGGCGTTACTTCTTGCTTCATGCATCTGGAGCCACGAACGAAGATTTGTTTTTTTCAAAAAGGCCAAAATGAAAAGGAAAACGAAAAAAAAAAAAAAACCAGCAAGAAGAAAATATTCAGACAGGCAAAAGATCGCCTGCAGTATAATTAACTCTTAATTATAAACACTTTTGCGGGTAAAGTTAGTACACAGCAATAAAGGGACGGAATGTCCACATCTTATCGAAAGGTTAAAAACTACGATGTCTCATTAACATGCATGGGCTACATGAATGGAGCAACATTATCTGAAATAGTAGACTACATACTCAACAACCGGTTGAGTGGGCCGTCAACTTTTTAAATCTACGCTTGATAAAATATAATTATGTAGACGAGGCAACTCTTTGCAGTCTGAAGAATGCAAGCAAAAGCTAAGAAACTGGTTGATATGCATGAAAACTAAATTCATTCAAAGAGATAGTGAAAAACAGTAGTGCTTAAATTAAAAAGTGAGATCTTAAGACATCTGACTGTTAGACGCCATACACATTTCTAACATCTAAGGGAAAATAAAGAAGTAATGTTTAAACAAAAGAGGAAGTCCTGAAGCCGCTGATAGATTAACGGCAAACAGATTTCTGATCATAGAACTTAAAGCCATCAACAGATACGCAGAGACTAAAATCTTCAAAGGCAAAGGAAGAAACTTCGTGAGTACTAGAGCGGTGACTTAACACTGAAGGAACAAAAAAATCAATTGAGAATAAAATGTACTGCAAGTTCCAAGGTGTACGCACAGCCTAGGAGAGAAGAGAATAAAACGTTTTTTAATGTCTTTTAATGAAATGGGAGATATGGGAGAAAGGAACGCCTTTGGTAACCTCCAATATCCCGGAAGCAATTCAACGATGTTGTGCGGTTATGTATTCAGAAAAAAAGCGAAATGACACTGGGCTACACTGCTGGCATAGCAAGACTTGACTGACAGTTGAAGAAGGCCGAAGGATGTTCGATTTATTAGTTCAGGCTTTCGCCATCGCATGAATTATTCCAGTTCCGTCTCATTGTCTTGGGAGGAGACTGTTTTGGAGCGAACAAATTGGTGTCTCTCATTCACGACCGTGCCAGGTTGTGCGAGGCCAAAAAGGTAAATGGCAGCAGATAGCAGCAGAGACAAGCTCGATCGGAGAGACAGAGAATCTCCCACTGTCCCCATGATCATTTGTCCCTAGTACCACCGTACCATTTGTACAAATAATAATAATAATAATAGAGAGTATTTATATAACGCCTATTCCCGAACAGTACAGGCTTTAAGCGCTTTACAATCTATTATTACCCCGACAGACCCAAAGAGGACACTCATAAACGTTCTCAGCTTCCTGGGAAGCATACAAGGCGGCTGCCTGTTTGACGCTCAAATCCTTATCAGTCAAACAATATCAATCATTGCCTTTTTGTTTGGTACGCATTTAAACCTGGGTCGAGTCAGGAAATGTGTGTAAACTGTCTTTCCCAAGGACAAAATGTCAGAACCAGCCAGGATTCGAACCCGGAACTTTACACCAACACCACAATCGATCTTATGAGTACCCGTGTACTTAAAGGTAGATCCACTACCCCAAACCAGCCATGCTGATAGAGATGATCTTCATCGAGAATCAATGAACAACAAACCCACGATGTGTTTCAGTGCGTCAGATCTGCAGCACTGGACCATATAATGAGCTAACGTTACAACAGGAATATATAAGATTGATCATCAAGTTTGAATGTCTTTAACAGAATTACTTACCACAGGTGAACATAAATGAATGTGTCAAAGAGATAATGAACACCCGATATAAATCTAACAGTATTACATCTGTATATCACGGAAGCCATCATGGTCATGAAGACTGGATTGTCTACGTTCTGCGTTCTTATGTTGATTTTGTCACGCATCACTAAACCATCTGAACTCTCCTTTGTTGACAAAATAACCTTTAGATGACCAGTAGTCTGTTGGAAACTAGAAGATGGAGCTTAGCATTTGATCACAGTATTGCATGATGATCACATCGCGACGTTGGTCTGCATTCTTCATCCTTTGATGCCTGTCTGTTGTGCCAGATTGTGGTCAACTTTATCTTTATATGTGCTCTATATAATAATGTTAACATAGACAGGCTTGCATAGTGGCTTTATAACCCTGCCTTTCATACACATCATGAATTTCAAGATAACATAGGATGGACATACAAGGTATGGCAGCTTTGTGAAACTACACAATAGATACAAGAAAGAGCAAGAACAAGGTGCGAGCCACACTAGATCTGTCTGAAAGCATAGGTAGGCAGGCACTCAGCTGCAACTGTCTGACACCAAAGAACTGCATAACAGAGCAGGTACACCATTTTCTTCTTGTCTTCTGCACGTGGAGCTAACACCTTACACTTACTACAACTACGTATCTCCGTACACAATGGATCAATCATGACAGAACAATCTGCTACATCAGGCACAACAACACTGCCTGGTTTTCATCCCAAACCTACTGTGACAGAAAGCAATTTCCCTGAAGACTACAGAGTACGTTTGAAGGATATCGCCATACAATTGTGCGATCTCTACAGAAGTTCTTTGACAATAAAATAACACAATAAATACATTGCCTTTTGATAGTGTGAAAAATATATTTGAATAGCGTAGGGGATTAATCAAAGTGAGATGAACAAGGTGTTTTGTTGATGGATGTTACATGTGCATTCAGATCTACCTTGCCGGGAAGTAACCGGAGGTCACGGCCTCTTGTTTGTAGCGAGCAGGAAGTCATCTGTTCCTACGTCGCTTAGACATCAGACATTCCTGCCTCGTGTTTTGCTTATCTGTGTCACGGTCTCCAAATCTCAGCGCTTTGTCTTCCCTATAGCCTACCTTTTCAGATTTACGTGATTGATACCTCACATCTCTTCCACAATACTCGGTATGAGCCCGGCGAGAGTGCGGGCCAAGACCATGCAGTTCTGGACAAGACAGTGGCATGGGCGGATCTCATACTGACGGTGTGTGATCTGATACTGTCAGTGGCAGCCCTACCGTGAAAAGAATAAAGTTTACTTTCCAAGATCCCTTCTCCTGTTAGGATTCTAGGGCAACTTGCCTGTTGATTATTGCCATATCCGGTGGGTGAATATTTTTCAATGTTGGAGGTTTGAAAATGTATAATCCCCCTCACAACTCCGTCGCATATTACAGTTTTCTATTCAGATTATTTACTTCAATTTTTCTGCTGCAAAACTAAACTCTGGCATTACTTTTTTCTTCTGTTCTCTTCTTCTTTCTTCTTCTTTTCTCCATGTGTCGCTTTCGCTCTCTCTCTCTCTCTCTTTCTCTCTCTCTTTCTCTCTCTCTTCCTTACATTCTTTAACAGTCTCGTCCTTCTTCCATCACTTACAATTTCATCGTGAAAAGCTTCTCCCCTCCTATCTAACATGATTCTACCAAGCTAACATTTCAGTTACATTTTCCTTCTATAATGTTCATTTCAGTAGCGCTGCTGACCAAACTGGCCTCATCACAAAGATGAATTGGATATGTTCCCGTTCAAGAGCTGGGTGAAGATCCTACGGCGGCCTACAATTTGATGATCACGAAACTAAAATACTACTGGATATCTTTTGCAACTAAGGCTAGCAGAACAAAACACAAAATGAAACTGTCTCAGATCCGCTCCGCAGTGGGATCAGTTCGATAGTGGATCTGCTGTTGTATCTAGTTGCTCACTGGTTCCTTAATCTGTGGCCAATCTTGATCGAGCCACTTCTCCCATGGCTAAGCTAATCAGAAATGGATTTTGGTATCTAGATCTGAGAGAAGCCACAGTTTACCCAACAGATGAAATAGTCAAATCGAGCGACATTCAGTTTCTAAGTAAACCCTAAATCTAATCACAGTCCGCTCACTATCCGGCGGGAAAATGTTTCTGAGAAATGGCCAGTAACTGCATATTCATGGCACCCGACCATGTCCCAGCTCTCACTGGACAGAGGCTAAAATCTCGAAAAGATTAGCTCTATCTAGATATAGAAATTGTGCCTGGAATGGATGTGATTTGAATTCTTACTTGCTGTGACAAAACGTCTTTTCATGGAAAAAAATTGTTCCAGAAAATCGTTTGAGCAATTTCTCTATTAACAGAGCACAGCGAACAAAATGGAGCTTAGAGAGAATGAAACAAATCCCACAAGTTGTTTTCATATTGTGGAGAGGTGTATTTAACCAGAAGGTAAATAAACTGACGAAAACAGCGTTTGATTTAAATACGTTAGAATTTTGATCACTGATTCTATCTTGCTGACCCCATATGTGATCGCTACAGTATGAATCACAGAGGACAGCAGTACCGCCTTTGAAACCAGAGAATCCTGAGTCACACAATAGTCGAGTAATACTCGTACTATCTTTGCTGCAGTTCGCTCGTACCTGTCGTACAGTCGTGCTCTAGAGCGATCGAAGGTGACCGTGATGTGAATGTAACAGGAAACAAGATAAAATAGTGTAATGAATGGACTGAAGTATGATATAAACTTGCAAATTACAGTATGTTTTACATCATACAAAAGTGCAATTCTTTTATAAAAATTTCAGAAAAGAATAGTCTAGCCATTAAGTGTCATCCATATTCTCTATAGCTTGCAATTTTAACCGACCGATTGCCCGTAACTTTTAAGGCCTTGAGACGCCAGATCGTTACCATTTTTATTCAGATTCAAGACCAATTTACATCATAAAGCGTTGAAAAAA
>JBCEWB010389307.1:0-20792 GCA_039654565.1 Peronia peronii
GCTAGACGTCGGGCTTCCCTACCCACAGGAAGCCAGGGGACCGTTGAGTCACTGAAAAAATGCGGATTTTCGATCTTCGTGTCCTTCCATCCCCCGATGGAGGACCCGCGAGTCGATCCCGGCCCATTTTCTCCATGAGCAGACGCCAAACCACAGAGCCACTGCGTCCCCGACCCTAGGTTATTGTTATTGTACTTTCTTATGATACATTTTAGATTTACGAAAATATGGTGAACTGCTATATCCCGTCTATGCCTCCGTAACGTGGAAATATGACATGATTTGTCTTAGCATCATTTTCTAAGCATTAAAGAAATAAAAATTAGTGGCTGATAAAAATCAGGCGTGATGAGAGAGCAAATTTCAAGATAGATTAAGGCATTTAGAGAAACCGGAAATGAAATTGGGTAAAATAAACGTCATTGTTCTTCTGGCATAGGAGAGTTGATTTTAAAAGGTCCAAGACATACATGAATACTAAAGTCTTTTACATTTAATCATATTAAGATCACGTATTCATATCTAATACTCTGTAGAATGACTTAGTGTCTTTCAAAAATGTCATTAATTGTAAACAATATCGTTGCAACCTTTGTAAGATTAGAGATCACACAAAGGTAAAGTGAAGAACAGAATAATATCTATAGTTCTAAATGTTTTTTCGCTGATGCCAAAACTCGAATCGCCAATGGACACGGAATTGATTATTCCGCGTTTTCTGGTGCAGGTATGCTGGGGTTTTCTTTCTTCGGTATACAGTTCAACATAAAGTTGAAGAGAAGAGTGACGGAATTAACTCCTTCACTGCCAGAATAAGTACAAACTTCTTCTTCTTCTTTTTAAAAAAAACTTATGGGTTAAACGCAATGATTTATTTTGGCCCCTGATGATCAAATATTCATATAGTCGGTGATTTTTTCCCCCACCTTCACATCATTGACTAGATCTAAGAGTTCTGTGATTATGTCTCCACCTTTATTGTGATTGTAAACCTGGCAGTTAAAGACCTAATGATGTGAATGAAGGTGATAAAAAAGAGAAGATAACAACTCGTGATGCAGAATAGAAATACAAACGAAGAGTGCAATGACAACAAAGCAGAAAGTCAGCAAGAAGCGGAAAAAAAGAACCTGACAGCTAAGAAAATACAACCACAGACATCATCAGCCTTGTCAATAATGCCATCAACAAGAACAACAAGAACAAGAATAACAAGAATAACAACAGCAGCAGCAGCAGCAGCAGCAGCAGCAGCAGCAGCAGCAGCAGCAGCAGCAGCAGCAGCAACAACAACAACAACAACAACAACCAAAATTAGATAAAGTTGAAAACGTTTCCTCACAGCCAGCCAGGCCAATGTTTGTCCATAGCTCCAGAATTTAACTTCAGTCATCATTCCTATTCTCTCCTTCACCATCACTAAATAGGAAATAAGAAATTTTCACGCAGTTGGTTATATCGGTCCTACATGTAAAGACTATAATAATCTGATCACAACTATAACATTGTACGTGCCTAACTGAAGCACGCACTGCAAATCTATTCACCAGTTCAGTTCAGTGAGCAGCAGAACTCACTTTTATAAGCGAAGATAATGGCAAAATTGAGAGTCCAAAGCTTTGACCTCTAGTAACTTATGGGTAACGACCCTGATGTCATCATCATAATGGTAGAATAATATATAACCCCTTCGCATTGCCTTGTGAATGCGATTTCACACAAGTTACCAAACAGTCAACTCGTTTTATTCTGGACGATGTTTTTGTCCTTTGACAGATTTTTGTTGCTCTCTTTCGTTCTTTCCTTCTTTCTTTCTTTTCTTTTTGCTTGTTTCTTTCTCTTATCTATTTGTCAGTCACTCTGTCTGTCTGTCTGTATGTATGTATGTATGTATGTATGTATGTCTTTCTTTCTTTGTTGTTTGTTCCTTCCTTTCTCTCTTTCTTTATTTTGTTCCTTCCTTTCTCTCTTCCTTTCTCTCTTTTGTTTATTTTATCACAAGCAATTCTGTACGACTGACGAGTAAATCTATCCTTTAAGACATTTCCGTAAATTCTATATACCGTACGTGGAGTCGTTATTTTTCATTTTTATTTTTTTTAACGTTTTTGTTTCTCCATCTCCACAATATTCCTCTAAAAATAGTGTTCTGTGTTGTTGCCTTCCCTGATGATGTACCGAGACGCCAATCTTAAGCATACATAACTATGGCATTTGGTAACAAATGACTTTGAACACAAATTGTCTTATACCTCTTCTGAAAACACAGAGTCGAGATAGTCTTCCGCAGGTGGCTCAATGGTGTAAAGAGAATGAAACATTGATCTGAACAGCAATATCTGAGTATCGATGAACCGGCCATGTTTAAAATTAAAAGTTTTGAGTAGTTCAAACTCAAATAAAGTAAATAAAAACCTTAATAACTATACCCTACAGGCCTTATTATTTTAATAGACATACTAGAGTTGTAGGTCTAATTTGGCTGACGCAGTCAAACTAAAACTGAACAGTAACATAAAACACCTGGCAATACTTCTATCTCAGTCCTGCTCTACTACGTGATTCTCCGCCCCCTATCCACACTTTTACACCCGTTCTGTAGTTACATCTCCACATATGCGAAATCTACCACCAGGAATAATCGACAGTTGTTGAATAGCCGGAAGATCCTCATTAGCTGTGTCAATTGGTTCATCACGCCGAGTTTTCATTAAATGATGACCAGTTGTGTGGACCAAATTGCGGCCAATCCAACTTATCCATTATCCCAATTTTTACAGTGTCATTTCACTGAAATCATGAGAGGACATTTATGCATACGGTATTATGCCGTATCCTATGTGGTATAATGTTCCTTTCTCTATATGGTATAATATGCCGCTTTATGGTTTATTGGTCTTTATCGTTATGGTGTGTTGCTTCATTATTTGCATGATTTAATGTTCCATTCCTTTTATGATATAATGTATAATATTCCGTTTTTTAGGGTATAATAATCCAGCCCCTTTATGGTATGATGTTATGATATCAGGTTCCATTCTCTTTGTGGTATAATATTCCATGAAAAAAAAGTACAGATAGTATGTCACAAAATGAAGAGCAAAAAAGAGGAAGTGAGGTGGGACAATAGAGAGGGATAGGCTACGAACAAAAGAAGTATAAGAATGGAGCATGGAAGGTGAAGTTTCAACTGAAGTTTGTTTTTTTCCCTTATAATATTCTGTTATCTTCACCAAATCGAACCCATGTAGCACAAAAAACTATTATGAAAGTGATTACCAGGCCCAGAAGTATAATCATTACTCTAATTCTTGTTATGAATCAACATGAAACGGAAACTCATTATGGGAGATCGTTTTGACCAGCCTATTACTTCCCTTTGCCAGACACAAGAGGTGGTCAACAAGCTACAAAAAAAAATCAGTTTACTTCGTGTCAGTCGAAAGACTGATCACAAGAAAAAAGTGTATTAAAAAAAAATATTTAAAAAAAAAAAAACACACAAGAAAACAGTTTCCTTATACCATGATCTTTTTCAAAAATTTTCATGATGGAATTTTCAAATTGTGAGCGCAAATTTGATTTTTGTCTTCTTTATACTGCTGTTCAACACCCCTTGTTTCTGGTAAATGGAAGTAATGAAGCTGATCAAAAGGATATCCCATTTAGCAATAACAGCGATGTCATCTTACAAGACATGTTTGCGCAGCTTACTAATAGTAAGTACCCAACCAAATAGCAGGACTTATAAAATAAAATGTAATCTATGATCGCAGAACGCTTTGTCGGTGTAGCATTACAGAAAAGGTCCGTGTTTTATATGGGGAATGGGCGGAGAGGTAAATACGATCATGATTTAAGACTTCGTGTTTTGTAATCACTGCTGAGAAAAATACTTACATACACAGATTTTCTGTGGATTGTTTGCCAAAGAAAAAAAAAAACATGCTGGTCAAATAAAACCAAAGTATAAAATACAGGAGGGCCAATTATTGCATGATACGGTAGTCAAGTTTTTTAAGTTCTTGCCTCTTAAGCACGTTGTTCGTTGACCTCCTTCACCATTTGCAGGTAAGTAAGATGTTACAGTCTTTTACTCTGGCGAACTGATAAGCAGATTTTATTTGTTGTCATATAGGTCTAACAGAAAGTTGTTTCTCTTTGCACGTGGTGTAGCTTCAAACTTCCACAGGCATTATGTACATGTGTATCTCTACATGTGAAGCAAATTTCTAGATAACATTAACACGAGACAATCGTCTCCAGGTGACTGAAAGACATAATAGAACGAAAGTAACATTAACAACAATAACAACGACGACGACGACAATAACAGCAACGACAACAATAACAATAATATTCTAACAATAACAACAACAACAATAACAACAACTATTACCACACAACAACAGCTACTATTATGACAACAACAGCAGCAACAACATCTCTGTGTCTTAGTTGTGGGTAATTTTAATAGCCCAACTCTGCTAATGTTTCTGCAAAAGATCCAAATTCTTTGCTCAGAGATTGTACACAAATTACAGAGTTAGATCTGGTTCTCTCGTTTGCGCAATCCTTTTCATTGCAACACAGAACTCCACCCGAGATACCCTCCTCTAAAGAGGTTTGAAAGGCATAAGACAGAAGAATGAATGACAAGAGATATATACGCTGATGCGAAGAGGCTGTGATGTTACGAATTAAACTAATGGCCTATAAGCAAAATTGTAATAATATGCTTTTGTTCCTGAGTATCTTCTCCCCACTTTCCCTTCAGTTATCCATGAATTCCAAATGTCATACTCCCATTCATCACACATCACCGACATGGCTTCAGCACTACTGGGATCAATAATGCCATTTTCCACAGACACATCATCACCTTCATCATCGATATTATCCACAATCTCGCAGAAATGAATAGAAATGGCAGGCCGATCTGCGTAAAACAAGGAGACACTCTGTCTTACCCTATCAGAGAAGGCGTAGCTAGAGTTAGATATGTTTGTATGTTTGAAACTGCACACCCATGGATTTTATAAGTCGACGTCGACACCCCCCTCCCTCCCCTCCCTCTACCCCTTCCTTTCCTTCTTGTCTTCTATCCTCCTTGCCGGAGAATCTCTGGAGTACTTTGGCCTCGTATGGTCGACAACTGGCAACGATGAAATCCACAATAGCACTTCATTCATTGAATTTAGTGTATCTTCATATGGGATCTCAAGCCAACATACTGGACATAAGATGAACGCTCTGCAGAACTTGTATTAGCTCTCATTGCAGCACGCTTTCCACTAGATTGTTCAATCTTTTCCATGAGTTTTCGTTCCCCTGAGTTTGCATCCATTGACTTTGTAGTGACCATGATTTCCATTGTTCTTCATCATGCTGTTACACTTCTGGAGGAATTCTTTTCTCAGAGTATTTTTGTAGCGAAGCTTCGGTCGTCTTCTCTGCCGACGGTCCCCTTCCACTCCACAGTGGAAGAGCTACTTTGGTAGCCTGACGTCTTGCATGTGTACTAGATGTTCAGAAAATCTTATCTGAGACTGGGTTAGCAGTGCATCAATACTTGGCATCTGGACTCTTAAAGGTATCTTCACATTTGAGACTCTGTAATGCCTTTTGACGTTTAGGGTAATATAGGCCTATGTCGGAGACAGCGCCGATGAGACTGATCTAGTAGATTCCTAAGCCTAAATCAACTGTTAATTAAAAAAAAAAATAGAGACGAGTCATAAGTATTTTGCAGAACTGCAATGCTTTCTTTCTCCCCCTCCCCTTTTTTTCCTATTCTATCCGTTAGATTTTCCCTAGCAAGGACTGCCCTCCATTTTCATCCCCGAGTGTTAGTGCAGATTTGTCCTCGTTAAGTTAGATAACGTTGCCATATATTGAGATAACATGTCCTTGGTTTCCCTGCGGCTAGAATGTGTTCTGTAGAGATAAATGTTTGAATGTGTGTCGTGAAGATACTCGTACTACAGTAACACTGCTTTAAGCGTGCTTTGGTCTGTCTTCTGGTGTAGATTAGGCAATTCACACTCAGGAGTTGACCATCATTATGTTAACAAAGTTTGTTCATCAGGTTTCAGAAGACCTGTAAGTATGTGCTATTTGTATAGAGATTTTACACACAGACGTATACCGTAATATTAATATTCTAATTTATAGATGTTTCTGCAATCTAATTTGAACGGCGTAGATTAGGTGCACCGCATTCAGAGCTGATCACCTGTTAGCAAAATAATTTTGCCCACGAGAGCTTCAGGGAACTTGTAACTTTGCATTGGTAACTAGGTGATCTCACAAATAAGCATTTAATATTAATACTCCGAATTCATAGTTGCTACTGCTTAAATTTTTTAAAAATCAAACATGTGTTATTTAGGACAAAGGGGTCAGTGGATCATAGTTTGAAGCCCAGCAAACTAATAGCGTGGAACATAACGTTTGCCAAGAGCTAAATGGGTTGCTCGAGAAATTTGCAGATCGTCGTGATCGTACTTGTGAATTTCTTTGTGAACTGTCAAAATTTCTGGATTCTTACTTGTTTTTAATTAACCTATAAATTTTATTGACCTATAATAGAATTAAGTTTAAAATTTATTACCTCGGAAGTGACATTCAGTGATTCTTTTCTAAATTTGCCAACATCAAGCAACAAAAGAGCTGACGACGGAAAATCAAAGCGAGTTCTTACGTTCTTTCAAATGGCACGTGAATAATGATAATTGGAATTCGACCAGAAGCTCGTAGCGAGCAGGCGGAAGAATGTTAGCATAGATTCTAGTTCGAAAACATATTGGCGAATCGAGGCCGTCCCAAATTGCAGGAGTAAAGTGTAGACTCTCCACTTCGTAGGTTTCCAGCAACATGACTATTCCGTATTTGTTCGTGATTCGGGTATAGCTCTTGTCACGGTTCAATTAAAATTTCGAGGCTGGAAATTACTCCAAATACAAAACATTAATAATGAATAATGACAGCATTTATTTAACCGATATGTATGCCAGGCACACCTAAACACATGAACGTTAGCACAAAACAAATTTATGAACTATACGAAGTATCCAGTCGGATTAACTATTTCATGCAGATCTGGCGCATTTATGCAAAATGAAACATTAACATGTACAGACATGTCCAACCTTAAGTGAATATACATGTATACTAAAATGACAGAAAGGACAAAGTAGAGGAGATATGAAAAAAGCACTGGTGCGAATCTCATTGCGATAATGAGGAAGAACATGCGTGTCTACATTTGAATGAATAGATGGATCCCTTTCTTCCGTCATAAATGACCATGAATAGCTCAGAGGAGCCATCTTTCTTTTGGCTGAAGAGGCCAAAACGGGAGAGATATGTCCTGCCGCATAAATTGCAGCTGAATGCAGTGTGAGAGATGTTTGCTTGGATTGTTCCTTCTTTCTCTCTTCCCACTCTTCCCACTCTACAAGTGAGAATATGATAATAAATTAAGATCACTGAACATGACTTGTATGCGTACTGTCGTAACACATTAACATATTTAAAGAGGAAAAAATCCGCAGTTCATGTCTCACTGTTAGTGGTTGGTTTACTTTTCACTCTCGGGCATTGAGTTTTTGTTGATTTATACATACAACTAGAACGGTTAATTGGTAGTTGTTACTATGGAGAGAACATGACGATTTTGATGATAGCTATTGGCTAGTGCAAGTTAGTAGATCTCCCATTTTTTAATACTCGTATACTTTTGTGTATTCCCCACAGAAGCTGCACTGTAGAACCCTGAACTCACTCCCAAAATCTTCTTGACTCAGCTTAGCAATTCCATACTGTCAGTGGGTTAAGGCGTACAGCCGGCCATGAGTACCCATATCATGCCCAAAATGTTTGCTATACTGGCGGTTCTCAGCCTCAACTTCTTATGCCAGACACAAGGTGAAGATCTGCTCATGACCCAGTTTCCCTCTACATTTATCTTCGGGGTCTCCAGCTCGGCTTTCCCTACAGAAGGAGCTTGGAACGAGGACGGTAAAGGAGCCAGTATATGGGACATCTTCACCTCCGACCAGAGCCATTATAAGGGGGACAAGAATGCTGAGGTAGCCTCGGATGCCTATCATAAAATCAAAGAAGACGTCCAACTGATAAAAAATCTCGGGGTATCTCATTACAGATTTTCCATTTCCTGGTCCAGAATTCTTCCAGATGGTTACAAGCCGTCTCTAAATTCTCAAGGCTTGCAGTATTACAATTCATTGATAGATGAGCTGGTAGCAGCCAACATTGAACCTGTGGTAACCCTCCATCACTGGGACCTTCCTCAGAAACTGCAGGACCAAGGTGGCTGGAGAAACAGTGCCATTGTGTCCTGGTTCAAAGATTACGCGGATATCTGCTTTCAAAACTTTGGGAACCGAGTTAAATTTTGGGTGACCTTCAACGACCCTTTCACCTTGGCCTTTCGAGGTCATGAGGTAGGTGATCATGCACCAGGCATGAAAGATCCTTCTCAAATATATAAAGTAGGTCACAACCTGATCAAGGCCCACGTGGACACCTTTTATCTCTATCGTGATAACTACAAAGCTTCTCAGAGCGGAAGGGTGGGAATTGCCTTAAGCGCCGAATGGTACAAAGAGGAATTTTCAGCGGACATTTCTGCAGCAGAAACAGCCAGGCAGTTTCGCTTAGGTTGGTTCGCTTCGCCGCTAATTTTCGGCGACTATCCCCAGATCATGAAATCCAAAATCGCCTTACGAAGTGGGCAACAAAACTTAGGATCATCAAGACTGCCCCAATTCAGCACGGCTGAGCAGAACAGAAACCGCGGGACCATTGACTTTTTGGGCATCAACCACTATAAAACAAAACTGGTTTCCAACCGACCAGTCAATACAACAACACCCAGCCCAGGATTCTATAACGATCAAGACTTGGACATTAAAACAGATACCTCATATCCGAAATTGGAATTTCGACCTGAATACGAGCCCAATAGCGACAGGCGTTTGATGGGATTCGGTCTGAAGGAAGTGTTGATTTGGATCAAACAACAGTACTATAACCCTACTGTGTACGTTATGGAGAACGGCCTGGACTCTTGTGGCACGATGAGGGACCAAAACAGGATTGAGTACATCAGAGAATACAGCAACAATATTCTGCGGGCTATCTCCGAGCACGGCTGTTACGTACAAGGTTACTTTGTCTCCTCACTACTGGACGGCTTTAACTGGGAAAAAGGGTATACCACCCGAACTGGACTTTACTATGTGGATATGGAGAAAGACGAAAGACCAAGATATCTAAGAAACTCAGCAACATTCTACAAGAAACTGGTGAGCAACCGAGGCGTGAACGCTGAACTGGCCAACTACAGTGTTGTTGATGCAGACAGAGACGTCTTTCATTATGGAAGTTTCCCGAAAAACTTCATGTGGGGCACGTCATCATCGGCGTATCAGATTGAAGGAGGCTGGAACGCTGACGGCAAAGGTCCGAGCATTTGGGATACCTGGGCTCATGCAGGTAAAATCGCCAGTGGCATGACAGGAGACGTATCTAGTGACAGTTACCATCTGTATATGGAGGATGTTGCCAATCTGAAGAGCCTTGGCGTTAACTTCTACCGATTCTCCATCTCCTGGAGTCGAGTTTTGCCCGACGGGACTCCGAAGTCCCTGAATCCTGCCGGTGTTGCTTACTACAACAACTTGCTCAACGCTCTAGCGAGAGAGAACATCACGGCCATGGTCACTCTCTACCACTGGGATTTGCCCCAAGCCCTGCAAGACCACGACGGCTGGAGAAACGATTCTATCATTCAATGGTTCGAAGACTACGCCAGGGTTTGTTTCGAGAACTTCGGCGATAAGGTTCAATACTGGCTGACGTTCAACGAGCCATTTGTGTTTGCCTGGCAGGGGTACGGATACGGAGGGGTGGCTCCGGGTATTTGGGATGCTGGCTGGGGTGTGTACCGTGTTGTTCACAACATCATCCGATCTCACAGCCGCGTCTACCACTTGTACAACAACAATTACAAGAGCAGATTCAGTGGGAAGGTCAGTATCACGTTAGACATTGAATGGAAAGAAGGCCTCACGGACTCCCCCGAAGACGCCGCAGCTGCCGAGAGAGCCATTCAATTCAAGCTCGGCTGGTTTGGCAACCCTATCTACGTCAACGGAGATTACCCTGACATCATGAAGAAACAAGTGGCCGAAAAAAGCAGGGCGCAAGGACACGCCTTCTCAAGATTGCCACAGTTTACCGATGCTGAAAAGCAGCTGAACAAAGGATCGTTTGACTATTTCGGACTGAACCACTACACCAGCACTCTGATCTCTGACAAGCCCTGGCCACAGTCCTGGGAAAACTATGAGCTGGACCAGGACTTGGAGCAACATTATGACCTCTGCTGGTGGCCAAATAACGACTGGAATCGCTTTAATCCTTGGGGTATCAGATACATTCTAAAGTAAGTCATTTTTGGCAAACACCATTTCACTTGATCACCAATAGTCAAGGGTTTCTAATCTAGCTTTATGTTCATATCAAGCCCTGTTATAATGCTGTATAACGTTTTCTTATATAAACTGTACATTTCTAAGACAATGTTTGTTATGACGTGTTTTGGAACTGTGCACGTCTATCAAGATTATATCATGAAGCCATAATATGAAATTCCTCTCTACGCTCATAAGTGTTACACTTTAAAGTACTGCATGAATGCTGCTTTATAGCACATAAGCTTGTTACATTCTCTAATTACAATAACAAATCAAAAGATAATAAATGTGTCATTTTCACATTATTATCGGATGTTCGGGGAGCCATTCCAATTAGGTTATTTTGATATGAAAGTCCACCCAGTCTCTTCCGTTATAAGGACCTTTAATTTTTGTAAGAAAAAAAAAAGGACCGAATAAAAAACAAAAACAAAGCAAAACGAACAATATCAACATCAGCAACAACAACAACAACAACAACGACAACGACAACAACGACAAAATAACAACAACAGAGTATACACTTTTATTGGCTAATTTAATTAGGTTTCTGAAGCATCATATCATTTCAGTAGTTTATATCATTAAAATTTTATGACAAATACAGTTTATATTACATTATCTTATCTTATGTTAAAGTATAAGGAAAGCTATTTTGTAATTCATCATGCACATATATTTGGCATAAAGCATGCATTTTAAAACGAGTCATGCTCTCTTTCATGGTAGATGGGTGAAGGATCATTACAACAACCCGCCTGTTTTTATCACCGAGAATGGTATGGGCACCTGGCAAGTCCTGGATGACGACACGAGGATCACCTACCACAATTACTACATCAACGAAGTGATGAAAGCCACCAACGAAGACGGCGTCGATGTCCGAGGCTACGCCGTGTGGTCGCTGATGGACAGCTGCGAGTGGAATGCCGGCTACTGGGCAAAGTTTGGCCTCTATCAGGTGGACTTTGATGATCCCAACCGCACCAGAACTCCAAGGAAATCTGCCGGCTGGTACACCAATCTCATCCAAGATAATGGATTTCTTCAGACAAGATAAATGATTTCACCACGATTAAGGGTTGTATCAGAATGGATCCTTAGTAACCACAATAATGTGATTTTCGTTGTTTAAATTCCGATAAAAAGCATAATATATGGTATATTTCAATAAATACCCACAAGTGCTGGAAAGAGATTTTCGTTCATTTAAATGCTGGCTTTTCCGTGGTTCTTTAGTAAACCATGAATGTGCAGTTAACAATTAAAATAGAATAGACTGATGTAGCTTAACAATGTATTAAGTTTTCTATTATTGTTTTCCCCTTTCGTTTTACTTGTTCATCAACATGCTGTTTATCTATAAATTAGTTTTTGTCCATTGGAGCCGCCATCCTGTTTGTCTATTCATCCATATCTGTATATCAATCTGCTTGCCTGCTGTCTGCTGCGCACTTTCCTGCCTCCCTGCCTGCCTGCCTGTCTGTCTGGTTGTCTGTCTGATTGTCTGTCTGTGACTTGTCCCTATCTGTTTGTGTATTTGTTTGTCTTCCATCTCTCGCAGTTTCAGTGTTTCACATAACTAATAGGTCTGATATTCCCTGACAAAAGTAAATCAAACAAACAAACATACACACATACATACACAAACAAACAAAGAATTTTTTTTCATGTTCGTACTCTTTGCCGAAACACTTTTTGGAAGACACTTTGGAGCCAACTGCTGTTTAATATTTATAGAAACATTATAAAAAGCTGGAATTCCTTTCTGTCTATGATGAAAGATAAGATGAGAAACGATGCAAATAAATGATCCCTTAATTTTTTAAAATGTATACTACTGGAAATGTCTCTTATTTAAGTTATACTGTCCATTTTGTTCAAAGTAATTAAATTTTGTTTTTTTAAGCCTATATGTGACAGAAAGAAGTGAAAATAAGAGAAAATAAAGTACGGCCCCAAATATTTATTCATGATTAACAAAACTACAAGATGGAAAGTAAGACATAAGTGAGTTGTTTTTTTTTGTTTTTTTTTTTTAGATACAGTGACAGAAGAGACATTGCATGGCATCGCATGCGGTTTCTTTTTCTCAGCTGTTATCGAAGTTTATTAATTGTTGTTGACAATTTCTGTCTTACCATTTAAAAATGAATTATTCCCAGGAGACCCTGTATTTTTCAATATCTAGTGAGAAAATCTAAGATCTAGATAATAAATATAAATGCAGTGTAACACACAAACAGTGGCAAGATGTCCTTACAGCTTTATATAAGCCCTTTATTAGAGATCCAGCCAACAAAGAACATTAAATAAAAACAATTTATTTACAAATGAAAAGTTTACAGTCTATATTATTTGAGTAGTAAATAGTTGCATTCTTCAATCATTTTTTTTACAGGCATGCACAATTCAAACAACAACAACAGCGACCAAAAAATGAGAATGTTTTCGGAGTGACTAGAGATACTACTGGACACAGATATATCAGTATTGGGATTCAAAATTGCAATGACCTGAAAATCTATAGAGTTGCCATAGAAATAAAGTTGAAACAACAACAAGACACATTCCTCTAAACATTCGTTCAACAGCGGTTCACACAACTGTTTCATACACCTATACCTATATTTATTTTTCATAGCCTTAATTTCATATATGGTAGAGTCAACTAATCATTCAAATCTTTATTCATCGACTATTCCATCTATTCCCTTCTCACTCCCTACCATCCTCTCATTCATCAAACCATCCGTCCACCCACTTGCTCATCAGTTACTCACACTTTCTATCCTCCATCACCCGATCTTCCTTCTGTGCCATACATATATAATATATAATATATTATATAACATGTTAATCTCTATCTAGACTGAGGATCTACATGCTCAAAAGTTCTTCTCAGATGAGAAAATTTTTGTTCCCCAACAGGAAAAAAATTCAATATGCAGTGAGCAAATTTAAGATTACATCGGAGATGAAAATGAAATGGGTGAAGAAAGTTGACCCGCACATCTGACCAGAGTACTAATTGAAGCCCAAATCACTTAATCAGTGAAATCCCCACGACCAGCACTTGCAACAAGCGGTTAGGCAAAATTCTTTTCTTTTTCAAAAATGAATTTGAGACAGGATTATACAGATGTCATATACAGCACCCTAGTATACATGTATTGTTCTCTAAAGCATGTACAATATTCTTTTGTTTATTTCTCACGTGGTCATAAAGGTTAAAGAAAGACCCGAGCTGGATCAAGCCATAGAAAGGTTTGCATTTTTTATTTAGGCCACGGACAGATAGAAACTACAATGCCTATCGATCACTAAGGGCTAGACAGGCACCATATTACTTATGGATTACTTATCCTTAACTCTAAGTACTCTAACCCTAACTCTTAACCCTAACTCTAACCCAATTGGACCTTCAATAGACAGGAGCTTTGATTCCCTATATTATTATTTATCATGTGTTGGCACAGAATCATTTAGAATGTGTTGAGAAAGAGGAAGCTGTTCTATATGAGTCTAGAGTATAAATCCCTCTGTAAGGGCCCCACTACTCTCTCTTCACACTGTTGAATAACAAATATTCTCCTAGTCTCCGCATAATTATGTGAACATTGATACGAACTGTCATGGGGCTCATTACGTCTCAGCATGGAACATTACAAAACACGATGAATGGAGAATCGATCACTGGAATGATCCCCTGTTGCAGTCAGCCAGATTACAGTACTTCCATTTACGTTACATTAGATTACGTTCTCCCTACATCTTTCACTTCAGCCATGTGCGGACGGCTATCTCGGCGGTACGAATTCCATTTGTTAGACACAAGGGGTATAAAACAAAGCACCATAAAGAAAGAAAAATCATTTTCATTTTTTTTTCTTTTGTTTGAAGCATGCTCAAGAGCATTTCAATAAAATCAGTCTATAATGAAAATATTAGTTCGGTATTATGGTTATTTTTTATTCACATTTTTTTCTTTTTTATTTCAAAGAAAGGGTATAAGAGAGATTATTCCTTCTTTTCAATGTTTGTTTTATATCTCATGTGACTAGCAAAAAATAATCTGTCTGACCGGAAAAATGGCTCATTGAGAGGCACAGTTTTTTCTTTGCTTATGCTTTGCATTTAGATATGTGGGTGATTGATAGTCTAGAACGATAAAGTCCAGCCCTGCATTCCCTTCACTTGTGTCCCCTCGTGCAGGATCTCAAGCCAAAATCTCTGATGCCATAGACAAAAAAAGCAAAAAAAAAGCAAAAGAAACTACGCGACCGGTGACAATTGTTCTCGGATCTCGTGGTGGAGCGGTAACATACATAGGTGAGTGTTCCATTTTAGTAGAGGGTACAAACACTCAGCTGGGGATTTCCAGGTCTTTGCTTAGTCGAATATGAACTATTGGTTCTGGCCATTATTGCAGTATGTTTGTCCACTCGACTATTCTGCCTTTGTCATAAGTTTTCCTTCCCCTGAGAACAATTTGCCTCCATTAGACCTTTTGTGGCCATGATTTCCCCATAGTTCTTCATTGATGTTACATTCCTGTGGGAATTTTTTTTCAGGATGTCTTTTCAATGCAGGCATATCGAATACAAGATCTACACGTTATTTCCATCCTCATGACTTTGTCATACAAACATCAGAAACTGTTCATGCTCAAATGTTACAGAACATTTGGTAAGGTCTGATTATGTAATGAAAACAAAAGTCGATTTTTCAATGTTTAATGAGCAAATATGAGATTTAATCAGAGATAAAAATTGCCAAATACAATCAATGGTGGGACACTGGTAAAGCTTTATTTAAATCTATTAGAATAATCTAACTTTCTAAGTAATAACAGTCGTTTAACACTAACCTAATATATGTAATGAAGAAGTTAAAAACGAAGAGCTTACATTTTTCATAATCTGTTTCATTATACAGTTTCAAAGTCTGTCTTGACTTTCATGCTCATAGGATCTAATTCCTCCTTTTCTATGTAGTCAAGTTCTTGCATATTCTTCTCTTTTTCTTTATTAATATGCTGGTCTTCTCCGTCTTCTGTTTCATCTTCATTTCCCTTTTCCTCTTTCTCCTCATCCTCACTGAGATCAACATTTCTGTCAGAGTCCAGCGGTGTATCCTTGGTTACATCCGGTTTCAGGACGGGCAGTAACATCAGCACCAATGACGGAAGGATCATCAAAACACCTGGAAATTGTCAAAATTAAGAAGAGACATAGATAGACTGTGGACTATTCAATTTTAATTTAAGAAAGTTATCAATATGGTTGAACATTAAGAGAACAGGAATAGAACAAAAACAAAGAAACAGCTCTCCTCTCTGCTACTACAATAATCTCCCTAAATTGGAAGAATAGACTGACAAGAAAGGCAAAAAAAAAAAGTTCAGAAGAAAGTACAGACCAAGCCCTATGTGTAATGATACTGTTGAGAATGTGTAATTTTCCAACCTATTAAAATGCTTATTCTGTGAAACCTTGTACTGTACTAAGAGAAAACTGTTGACTGGTTCTCGAAATGACAATTCTTTAAACTCTATGCATGTTTCTGAGCAGTCAAGTTCATCTAATTTTCTTATGGTATTATTCATGCATTTGACCTCAAATTGTTACATTTTTCCAGTTTGCGCCGAACTAGATCTATGCCCTCAACGCGGGAAACGATGCCGTGGTTTGCCATGATATTTCTCTTTGAGCACCAAAGAAGTCCAAAGACAGGAGAGCAAGTATGATAACAAGGATAAACCAAACTTCAAGGTGGGTTAAGCAAATTTTTAGAAATCGGGAGTGAAATATAGTGAAGTAATCTTAACAATCTTCTGTCACTGGAGAGCATTCCAGGTACCGGTAATTAAGAAAGTTTCAGTATATTGATTACTTTCAAGGCACTCTTGGATATTACTATGGTAAAAGACCGAATTACTAAAAAAAAAATACTTACCAGCGCAGTATATACTGTTTTCATATTTGCCGCTCAAATCCACCAATACACCTGCAGATACACAAAAGCTAAGAATTTTTACCTGGACTTTGTATAATAAAATATGTGTCATAGGACTTTAAACCATCACCCTCTCCAAATCAGATGATGAAACAGGAACAGTTGTTATCAGGTTTCATTTTCAGTTCAGTTAAGTAAATACACTTCTTTGCTTAGATCTTTATGCGTTTCAGAAACACTTTAAAATGTCTTGCCATTCCAAAGTGTCAATATGATTACTTGATTGATTAAGTGTTGTCACTTGTCAACAGAGTTCCCCAATATCTGGGAAATCCCATCCTCCCATGTCCTTGGTCTTGCCTAGGCCGTAAGTTTGCCTCACTTCTTGGTTTGACCCTGTTTTGGTGGGTAGGAAATTCATGACTAAAACTCTTCTCTGTGAGCCTGTTGAACCTAGATGCCTCCAAATAATAGTAGTAGTGAGTAGTGTTAATGATTTAATGATTTAGGAAAACGCTGACGTACGTCCGTGTTTGGTTTCTCCAGAAATCTTGTGGTCTGCTGTTTCATGTGGTGATCAGATTTTCCCCAATAGGTACTCTTGTGCTTTTTTGTTTTCAAAACATAAATCTGATCACTTAGTACTGTCGGCGTTATCAGCCATCAATTTCATGTGGTGGTCAGATTTTCCCCAACAACAGGTACTCTGGCGCTTTTTGTTGTTGTTGTTTTCAAACAAAAATAGTTATACACTGTATTTAGTCATACCTGCACAAGGTGGAGCCACAAGATAGCCCAACCCAGCACTGATCATTTCGATGCCGAAAGCCGTGGCCAGATTGGAGAGTCCTACGTACTGAATGGTCAATGTAGTCAGCACCGAGTAACTACTGCCGTTATAGATCGCTGTCATAAAGGCCAGTAACGTCATGTTTAGGAAGTTGGTAGGAACAGCCGGCATGAGCAGTAAAGCTACCCCCGCTGAGAACGAAGCAAACCCATAAGAAATTAATATAACAATAATAGTGATTTTGTTATATAACATCTTTCACTCCAATAAAGCTACTCTCGCTGAGAATGAAGCAAAACCGTAACAAATGAATGCTATAATAACAGCCGTTTTAGAATATAAATACCTTTGACAACTCAACTTCAGTTACTTTATAGCTTTTTGAAAACATTAACAATGCTTATCACTAGTTTAATATTTGCTCCATGGTTATTGTCATTTCATACATTTTTTTCATAAGAACAGACATAAACAGTCTGTATATGAGAATGAGCATCATGTAACACTCAGTCAATTTTTTTTTGTCTTGAAATATGACTAGCGTATTTTACGCTAGTCATTGTGTATTTTATTTTTGGTGATAGTGATGAATGAACAAACATTTCTGATAAGAAATAATTAATAATTCTGGCCATCATGGTGGACTCTAGAATTTTACCCTTTCCAACACTGGTAAGATCTTTTTGTATGGCAATAACACCTCCCTTAAATAAACTGGCAAGATCTCCCTTTCATATGCTGGGAGGAGTCAATTTAACACTCTCGGAAGATCTCTCTTTTTACACCTGCTAGATATTCATTTACTACATTGATAAGATATCCCATCTTCTGACTGGTAAGATCTCCTTTTCCGGCACTGATAAGATGTCACTGTCTATTACTGGTAAGATCTCCCTAAGATCCTATACCGGTAAATTATGTCTTTCATATGTTGGTAAGATCTCCCTTTTCTATACTGGTATGATCTCCTTTTCTTACACAGGTGAGACCTCCCTTTTCTTAACTGGTAAATTATCTCTTATATACTGGTAAGATCTCCTTTTCTTCTACTAGTACGTTCTCATTTTCCTACAAAAGTGAGATCTTCCTTTCCCACACTGGTAAATTATCCCTTTCATATACTGGTAAGATCTCCTTTTCTTCTGCTAGTATGTTCTAATTTTCTTACCAGCTAGTAAATTATCTCTTTCAAATGCTGGTAAGATCTCCTTTTCCTCTATAGTATGTTCTTCTTTTCTTACACAGTGGTTGAGATCTCCCTTTCCTTCACTGGTAAATTACCCTTTTCATATGTTGGTAAGATCTCCTTTTCTTCTTCTAGTATGTTCTCATTTTCTTACATAGGTGAGATCTCCCTTTCCTAAACTGGTAAATTATCCCTTTCAAATGCTGGTAAGATCTCCTTTTCATGTACTGATATGTTCTCCTTTCTTACACAGGTAAGATCTCCCTTTCCTACACTGGTAAATTATCTCTTTCATATGCTGGTAAGATCTTCTTTTCCCCCATGGTATGTTATCTTTTTCTTGGACAGGGGAGATCTCCCTTTCCTGCACTTATACATTATGCTTTTCATATGCTGGTAAGATCTGCTTTTCCTCTACTAGCATGTTCTCATTTTCTTACACAGGTGAGATCTCCCTTTCTTCCTTTCCTGTAAGGTTTCAAACCAGTGGTTCACAGATTCTGCCACCATTTTTTTAAGATTAAGAAAAATCCTGGCAAGAAAAGAATTCTACAACACTTTAATCTTTCTCACTTAGGATGTGGACAGCCCAGTAGATATGGAAGTCACAGCCCACGGCGTTAGCCAACATCCCAACTGCTATGCGGCCAAACAAGACAGCGGCACCATAGATTGACATAATGTTGGTCATCTCTAGGTCAGTTAAACCCCTTGACTTGACAAAACTCGGCCAATGGATGATGTAGATGCCACAGGCACAGTTGGCCAAAAACAACTGCAGACACAAGATCCAGAATGGAGCATTGCACCATAGGGACTGGGGCCTGCCATAATCTGTCTGAGTGGTACAACATATAATTACATGATTATAATGTGGATTTCTAAAAATTCATAACCTTAGACAGCATATCAGATACCACATTTTGTATGTCGATGAGTTCTTGAAGAAAAAAAATTGAAAAATTGTGACATTAACCATAATATCAACAACAACAAGAAAAACGGCAACAATGACACGAACAACAACAACAACAATAACAACAACAACAACAGCAGCAATAGCAACAAGAACAACAACAAGCAAAATAGCTGTAGCAAAACAACAACAACAACAACAAGATCAAGGAACAAGACAAAGACAACAACAGCACCAGCAACAACAATGGTGGAATCTCTCTCTTTTAACCATAAAAGTGTTAAGTGGAACTGCCGGGCTGTCAGATTTCTATAAAATATTAATATTAATGTATAAGGAACGCTATTATTTGTTATAAAATGTATTACTTGGACACCATGCTGTTGCATTGAGTGTTCGCTTTAAGGAAATCCCATGGCAAAGTATATTCAGCTAGTCTTTGACTAGATTGGCCTTTCTATACTTATAATTATAAGACCAATATCATTTCCAATTACAAACGTGTATAACTAGATTTGCTGTGCAGTAATTCTTTTTGTATCATAATTGGCTTCCTTTTCATTTGATTTTAGGATTGATAAAGATTTTTGCAGGATATAAACTTCATAGAATCAGGAGTCTAAAGATACTTACATATTTAAACTATGGGCAGGGAGAATCTAATCGTCTATGATTCTTTGGACTGAGATTCAATAGTATTTTTTTTTCTCTTTTATTTGACAGGTTGAGTGAAATGATGAAACAGATCTGAACACGTAGAAGAGCTTTGACAATCATACGATTAGGTACCACAAGAGACGCTGCACGCCGGGAAGAAAATGACCGTATTGCTGCGCACTAGTCTAGCCAGGCGCGTTTCGATAGCGTCGAAATCGCGGGTCGCGTTAGTTAAAATGCGATACCTCGGCCAACGATCGACGTACAATGCTGGTTATAGTATCATTCGAAAGCAGGGAAGCGTAGCTTTAATCCCATACCACTTTGACCTTTGTGTGCCGACCAGCTAAAAAGTTCTGCGAAGGGAAAGATTTGGAATGATTAGAAATTCTTGAATTACTGGTTCATAAATTCTCAAAGTTGGTTCTTCTGAAAGACAAACTTATTTTCTTTATTCGGGCCAAATTGTGTCATAGAGGGACATTCGTTGGCCGAGGTATTAAAGATTGAAAATCCGAACTGACGTCGAGTTCACTCTCTGGAACGTGAAGCCTTCCTCACGCCGGAGGTGATGAATTCAAGAGCCCCAGACGGAATGCCAGTAGTGTTGTCGGAGGACTTTTGTGACTGATTGATGTTCTTCTCATTGATTCAATGGATTCTTTACGTAAGTAATTGTTTTTTTTACCAACAATTCTGTAAGAAAAAAAAAAAGAAATCTAAATACACGCTATAGATAATGTCTATGCGGTACCGAAGGTAGGTGTAGGATGAAGTGAT
>JBCEWB010389418.1:0-20786 GCA_039654565.1 Peronia peronii
TATCTATCTATCTATCTATCTATCTATCTATCTATCTACCTATCTATCTATCTATCTATCTATCTATCTTTCTGTCTGTCTGTCTGTCTGTCTGTCTGTCTGTTTGTCTATCTATTTGTCCAGTGCCTGACCATGCCATCGACTGCTCTCTCTTTTAGGCTGTCCGGCTAGCTGTCCATTTGTCTATTTGCCTATTCATCGATTAAAAGAGAGGGAGACAGAGAGAGGGAGAGAGAGAGAGAGAAGAGAGAGAGGAAGAGAGAAGCCAATCTCATAATAGCGGAGGAAGAAGTTACCAGTTTTGTGGTCAAGGCAACGTTAGAGAGAAATTGTCTTCATTTGCGAACAAGACGTTGTTGTACTTTCCTGAGCATGTTTTAAAGTACATTCGCGTGTGATCAGCCTTGTCTGCCCATTTAGCTGTTGTCAGATTTACAGTTCATGTGCTGCAATTTTACACTGAGCCATTGAAGCAGTTTTCAGCTCGGGCTCGTCAAAAAAAAAATGCCAATGATACTAGAAAGAAAAGATGCTCAGCGAAAGGGAGGGGTGACAAGACATAGGTTCAGCTAGCCTTCTGTCTGTCTGATACGTTATCAAACGGTTTGTCTGTGTGAATGTGCTCTCCTGACTCTCTATCTGTCTATCTATTATTAGCTTTCCATAACATGTTAGGGAAATCCCAGTTCTTTCTCTCATTTGACACCTCTAGATTAATTTAAAAGAGCCCACATGTCTGTGCTCGTAGATTCAGTTCTAAGACCAGTGCTGCTCTTTAGCTTCCTCGTGGTATTCTATTCAGTGCCATGTCCTTGCGTTTAATAGGATCTCTAGAAATGCATGAACAAGAGCATTCTGAGCTCGCAAACTTATATTTTTGTGCGTTTTTGTACAGCTGAGATAACCACCAGGACAGGAGGTTGAAAAGCTTGACAAAACCGTAACCGCATGGACTTTATGCACAGCAGTTTATTTATAGTCAGCTCTTGCTCAAGAACAAACGGTCACCGTGGTTGCTAATTCCTACACTGCTTTTCAGCACAAAATATTGCATTGCTTCCGATTCTGTCTTGCAAAGTTTAAAATAGATCTATAATATCAACATTGGAGTAGTGCAGAAATCTCTTCAAGCCGGGGTCATACACAATAATACGTCTTGTTTTGCTTTTGTTGCATCCTTAGCCCCGATCTCCCATTTCAAAATGATATGTTTCATCCTGCGTATTACTGATTTATTTTTTAAAAAATATTTTCTTATCTGCAAAAATCCTTAAAGAAGAAGGGATAAGGCAGGATAAGCTATCTAAATGGGCAAGAGTACGACAGAAAATCTTTTCCCAATATTGATATAGAAGATTATATTTTTGGCCTTTCTATCTGCCTGAAGGCCTGTTTGTTCCTCTATCTATCTGCCTGTATTTCTGTTTGTCTGTCTGTCTCTCCATCCCGTTCTTGCATCCTTCAAGCTCTTACTAGTTCATGCAATAGAAACTTGGACTCTGGAGATGGAATGCTCATACCAGTTTCACTGAGTAGAATTAACGGCACAGACACCAAAAGCCATCGTCAATAATTGATGTGATGTTAGAAATAGAAAGGAGTTTTACCTAGATAGTAACGTGATCTTTTTCTTATCCCTTGTGTCATTTTGTTCCATAACCGGCTTAATGGCGAGATCCTGGCTCTGTCAGGGCAAATTTAGCCACCATTGTTCTAATAGTGCCCAATCCCAGCTGGAATGATTGAACTTTAAACTTAAAAGCTGTAGATTTCTCGACAGGATGCAGCATTGTTATAGCTTTGCAAAGCAAGTATACTGGCTTTTGTGACAATAGTGAAAAATGTCTATACTTTTAGCATTCATATTATCGTAACTTTCCCATTTTGAACGCGTTGATCACAATTATCTTCTCTTTACAGTCTTTATGGAGGAACTTTATGGGTAGGCAGAAACAACGACTGAAAGAAGAAGGAAATATTAACAGATAAAGAGTGACAAAGAACGGAATGCAATCAGACAGTCAGACAAACTATATTATGTTTGTCCCATAGAACAGGGAAAAAAAAAACGATCCCTCAATTTATATAGCACGCTTTGTCAAAGAAAAAAAATCACTGTCATTGTTCTCGAGCACAAGTGCAATTCTTTACAGACAAATTGATATCAGTTTTATCTAATCTAATATATATGTATGGAAGATGAAATAGCTTGGGCTAGATTTTCAGAGATGTTAAATCATTTATTCTTTCTTCGTCCGGACAAAGATGACAAGAGAGATGAACATATAAAGGGTATCTGTATAACTGAAAGAAATGGATACATTTTATTCCCTCCGAAAGAAACATTGTCATCATAATTCTGTTTTTTCATGCATTGCATTCTTACCCTCGGAACTATTAATTTGTTTTCTTTATCTATGATAAAGGGTCGTTTTGTTTCATATATATTCCGAATTCACCCTTATTGTTACAAATTTTCACAAAGTCTTATTCTCTTAAAGTATCAACGATAGACGGTCTCGCCACCTCTTGTGCTTTAGACCTACTGCTCAACACGATTTCTCCAAGGAAAGCGTCTGCTTTCTTAAGAGTAACAACATCTGTTCTTTGAAGAACACAGGTGATTTAAAACAAAAAAAAAATCAGCCCGTATATTTCCATATGCATTTCCAGTTTCCACAGAGAACATTGAAAAAAAAGAGTGTAAAAAAAAAGCAAAAAAACCCCCCACACGTTTTTTTCTTCTTGCCATTTGAATGATTCATCTCTAAAAAAAAAAAAAAAGGACAAAATTACACATATTAAAATAAAAAGAAAGTAGTTTCCTTAAACCATAAAATTTTCGGAAATTTTGGATTCATGATGTATGCTTCAAGCAAAGAGTGCGAGTGACTTGTTTTCCTTTGTACTTACTGCGCTTGTGTCTGGCAAATCGAAGTAGTAAGGTTGGTCAACAATAATGGGAGATCATTTTGATGAGTCCTATTACTTCCCTTTGGCGGATACAAGAGGTGCTGAACAAGCAGTGTGAAGGAGTAGAAGAAAAAACACGTTACTGGTAGTCCATTCGAAACATTGATCACAAACAAATTTCATTAAATCATTACAATAAGAAGGAAACATATTCCATATGCTAAGAATTTTTCGAAATTTTTCATGATTTAATTTTTAAGTAAAGAGGGCAAGAATGATTTTTTCCCTTCTTTACATTGCTTGTTTCTCTCCCTTGTGTTTGGCAAAGGGCAGTAATAGGCCTGGCCAAAACGATCTCTCATTTCCATCACAATGTCTAGTCTGTTGTCAGAGATTGCAAAACTTTTAAGACAGACTATTCTTATGTCAATGTTGCTCGTTATGAATAATGTGCCTGACTTCTACGAGAACAATTTTAGGCTTCATTTCTGTTTTCTTTTTTGTTTTGCTGTGTAAATTAGCGACGGCTTTTAAGGGAGCTATTATTTCTGCTTGGTTAAACACTCACATTGAGAATGCAATCACCACTGAGGCAGAGCAGTCACCCACTAAAAATCACCAGATACAGATTATGTACGGCTACTACTGTAATAGCTCATTTCATTAGTTGCTGAATTGAAAGAACAATTTGCGAAGCTGAGTGTTGAGCAGTGTATGTTTCTCTGCTTCAACTTATCGCAGACAGAAATTATTAATTTAATATGTTCCAAGGTTCAAGATCTTACAGAATTACTCAATCATGACAGTCTATATGCCTATCAACATCAGACACAAGGGAACAATTGAAACTATAAGATAGGTTAGTGGGTGGTGGTGGTTGGAAAGGGGGGGGGGGGAGGGGTTGGGAGCAGAATAAATGGTTATGATATTCTGCTTTTCTGTTATTGTTGTTTTGTTTAAAGATATGCTAATCACGATATTATTTAGAAACGATCTTTTTTTTCTTTGTAAGAGGAACATTTCGTATTTTGTGTTAGTTGGTTTTTTTTTTTTTGAGGGGGAGGGGGCGGTGGGAATTAAAACGATATTCTTTGAAAATGACAAAGGGACGATGATGGCATAAAAAAAAACAGCAACAGCAAAAAATGTAATATCCTCACAGAGTTACAATAAAACAAGATGAATTCAGTGTGAAGTGAATCAGTTGAAAAAAAAAAAAAAGAAATAACAAAAAAATCTACAGCTCAACAACATTTTGACCGTCTTAAAAATAGAAATCAAATAGGGTATGAATTGTGTATGACAAGATTTAACAGCGATTGCACTGAGTCTTGGCATAGTCTGATAAGGCTACACTATCAGGGCAAAGCTGAAAACACTTCCTATTCCGATAATTCACAGAAGGTTTTACTAAAATCTAAACATCTTAGGCTGATCCACACAATTTATTTTGTTTTCTGTCTCTAACTTTACTGTCTATCTGGTGGATTTCTCGGTCTGTAGATTTCTCTGGCTTCACTAGGCAAATAGTTCCACCTGTCTTAATTTCGTTCTGCAAAGTCTTTGATAGGTATCCCATGCCTGGTAAAGTAGGCTTTGGGATGAAATGTGAAATCAGATCTTCTGGGTAAACTCATGAAGATTTGAAGATCTAGGCTCACTAATGACTTTCATGATGCATTATAATCACAAAGAATACAAAAACTAGAAAGAGAGAGAGAGAGAGAGAGAAAGAGAGAGAGAGAGAGAGCAAAGAAATTGAGAGAGCGAGAGAGAAAAATAGACAGCGAAAGGAGGCAAGGGGCAGAAGAACATAGGGAAAGGTGAAGAGGATTAAAGAAGAGAAAAGAAAGCATACACACTCACAGAGAGCGAGAGAGAGAGAGAGAGAGAGAGAGAGAGAGAGAGAGCAGAATAGACTGAGGACGAATTAATCATGTCCTTTCTACGTCTCAGAGTATTTAGACATAAACGCAAAGCCTGCAGTAGTTTAAATTTGGAGTACATTTTGTGTGTGTGTGTTTGCTGTTGTTGTTGTTCATGAATAAAAACTAACCTTCTGTGACTTGTTTTCTATCTTACAATGAAGCTGATGAGAAGGAAAACAGTAAACAAAGCAAAACAAAACAAAACGAAACAAAAATAAAAAAGATAAAAAAAAAAAAATACAAGGACATAATTCACGTTGGCTGTCCAACAACGATATAGGGCTAGACCATTACGAAGTTTGCTCTCGCACCTCAAGCTGTAAAATCCAATACTGTGGATTGTTAAGCTGATTTAGGAGTGAAATTTATTTGACTGATCTTGGGATGTCCCTAATGGACAGACCAATCGAATAGATTTGTATCTATTACTAGATCAGGATAGCCGAGATCTGTCGCTATCTAGGGCATCATGAGTAAAGCCTGTGCTGAACAAACAGTGGCTCAACAATACATTTTTCCTTTTCCTGTTCTTCTCAGCATTTGATTGCAGGGTGGCAAATAGACGGAGAAATTTAGTTTTATTTCTTTTGTGCAGGAAGCACATTACTATAAACTTGCTTATATTTTATTTTATTGTTTACTGTGATAAATTTTACTCTTTTTTTTTTGCATTGAAATATTTGATTCACTTAATTATGCACACCTCGCCTTTGCACTGTTATACGACAGTGGCAGAAATCTGCTAAGTGAAAATGAAACACATATTACAGCACTGACTATCATAAGAACTATCAGAATGCCAGTCAAAATTCAAATAGTCCAAAGAAGTAATGAAATATCCCGAAAACAAACCCAACCTTGTCATTGTTATTTTCCATTTACGAAAAATAGATTTTGTTTGCTTTCTCCAAAAAGGCTGAAAATAACTAATGCTATTATTGTACAAGACTGACTTAATAATGTCTAATAAAATTACAAAAACAAAACTAGTTTGTGTGAATGAGCTTAGTTCTTTTATAAAAAAAAAACAAAAAAACCAACCACAAGCTATCTTGTATGATACTGTAGGTTAACTGGGGAAACAAAAATAATTACAATGCTTAAGGAAAGGCATAATCAGCCATTTTTTAAAAATGAAACTATTGGTTGTTCTATAATGTGAAAGTACTAACCGCTTTTGGAAGACCACTGGAAGAGAGTAGGCTAAACACAGGTATCAATACACATTCACAAATATACACATTCACTCATACATGCGCAAAACAAAAACCAAACTATATTATTCTAGATGCCATAGCAATGTGTAGCTGTTTTATAATCTTTACTTTATTCGGATCCCCAGGCTAAGTACATAAATCTGACCCACAATCATGAAAAGCGAATCAGTAAATATTTGCTGCCATCTATTATTTCTGTATGTATGCACCTAATAAGAAGAACCAGCTTCCTACATTTGTGTCTGAGATTTAGTATTCAGAATATGAAATAAAGGGGAAAAGATAGCTTTGTATTTTCGCAACCAATAGATAGCAGAGTTTCGATAAAACAAGGTAAATTTTATTTGTCATCAAAAGAAAAATATTTTTCACTGTTAATTATCCGCAATATGCTTGTAAACACATTCCCACTCACATACTCATACACTTAAATGCCATGAAACGCAACAGAATAAGCGAACTCGAGAAAAACTGCTGCAATCTGATACGCTTTGAGAACCCTTGCCGTGGCTATTGACTTTGACGTCAGAAAATTGGCATGAAGAAGATCATTGTAATCTGGGTTACAACTTCCACCTTCAGCTTATGCTTGGAGTTGATGGGATGTCAACCTCTCGCCTCTGGCCAGCCCTGGTTTACACCATGGTGTCAACGTTGATCTATCAGTCGATGGGTGGACCTTTAACCGGGTAATATTACGGTAGTACCTCCAGGCAGTGAGTTCTGGGAAAGGCGGTGTAACGTGAGACTCCTCGATTTTCGGGTGAATAAAGTTACGTCAATATCAATTGTACAAGAACTGCTCAATATCTTGAAGTAAATGGAATAATCAGAGCCGTAGTCTGATCGATGAAAAAAGGAAAATGAAACCTGGTGTCAAGTAAAAAGACAGTAACAAGAATGGCGATAGGTAAAATAATATATTATTGTGTTTCGTTTCGTGATGGCATCAAAACTAACTCCGTGAAAACATATACATCTTTGGACATAAAAACAAACAATAGCAATTGAGAGCAGCACAAAGATTAATAGTAAACAGTAGTAACAATACGCAACTCCAGTAGTTATCCAACTTTAAACAAATAAATATGAGCTCGATGGAAAGAGGCCACTATCAATAATCTTATAGCCACATCCCTTCCTTCCTCCCATACATTCACCATTTCCTTCCTCCATACATAGGAAGGACATATTTAATAATGACACTGTGGACGATGTGCATTAAAATTCTATTTTCATTCAATGACCGTTGTTAGCTTAGCGGTTCCGTTCCGTAGCAAATTTCCCTTCTTTGACTTTCGAAAGGAACACGAAACGATGTGATCCAACTGACTGACAATTCCCCATGACTTGTGAATCTAAGAATTTCTTAGGCCGTTTTGCAAAATTATGTTTTCATTGATGGCTCAACAACAACAACAACAACAACAACAACAACAACAACAACAACAACAACAACAACAACAACAACAACAACAACATCGCCATCATCACCATCATCCCCAACTACAACCATAACAGCAACAAACAATAACAACAACAGCCATAGTAACAACAGTAACGGCAGCATCAACAACAATAACAGCATCAACAACACCAACATCAACAGAAACATCAACAACTACAACCGTAACTATAACAACAATAACAACAGCAGCAACAAAAGCAAAAAACAACAATAGTCATAACTACAACAACAACAAGAACACAAACAACAACAACACAACAACAAACGACAACAATAATGCGAAGACAGCAGTAATCGATGGTTAAGTGTGCCATAGCCGGCCGCCTTTCATCTCCCCTGGTCGATGTCTTATCAGAGGCTTTGAATTTGACTTTGCGACGCCATCTAATATCGGAACTCATCATCTTCAAAGGTACTTATGCAGAGAGACATGGAGGAGTATTGATTATTGGCCGTGTCACTTTCACGAGTCATATTCTGAAGCCAAGCGTGGGTTCCAGTATTGGGTTTATTAGTGTTGTATTTCACGGTCCTAAAAGTTATTATTTTCAGTTGAGAACAATGACATGTTTCTCAGATCATTCCACAGATAAAAGGCAAATAAAATATCGTTCCCTTCTCTTGTTTCTTTTTTATCTGACAAACATAAAAGATTTTATGGACTTGCTTTCTAGTGAAATGACACAGGAAGATGTCACATTTGAGCTACCGGAACAAATTATTTGTAAGGGTTTTCAAGTTGATTGAATTGGGTTGGATATTAATTATTAAACTTTTGTCAGAACATGAGAACGTAATGATTTTCAAGTCCATTTCCCAGGGGGGGGGGGGGGGGGGGCCCAAAAATGTGCCCATGTTGTACTCTTCCTCAGCTCTCTTACAACTGGTCTTTTTTGCCTATTCTGCGAGATGAGGATCTAAAGTTCTGCCTTGTGGTATGAATACTATAAATAACATAGAGTATGTCTATGTCTTTACTAGCTAGCATCAAATTTTAGTGATATCATTTTGGGATGAAGAGTTAAAAAACAACAACCGAAAGGCAAACACACAAAGCAAGGACTTGTGGGTCAAATGAACAAAGTGGAAGCAGTTTATTTTTCTGGTTAATATGTAAAACGGTCTTTCTTTTCTTATCATTAACCTCTGACCCAGCTCCTTTCGAGTCTCTGTTCAACCCCCGACTGCCAATCATCTCTGTCTTCTCCGTTACCTTTTTCATAATTCTATTGCATTCGTTTTAGTACATTTACCTCTCCTTGAGCAAAGTGATCCACGTTGTGTAAATGACGATCCTTTTGAGCTTGATCGATCACTATAATTACATGTTGTCTTTCTTCGTCAAGGGACACAATCAAATATGCAAGCAGTGAGTTGCAGAATGGTCGTGAATTTTGAAGAGAACGGGATATAAAAGAAGAAAATAAAGATGACGCAGATCAGGAAAAGAGCAGAAACAAACGATGGTTGTTTTAATGGAAACGAGAGACGCCATAATAAAATCCCATGCCTTTGAACATGTCTTATGTCTTGGTTTTGAAATATTCAAGCATGGTATTATGAAAAGGCTGGCTGAGTAAGAGAGAGAGAGAGAGAGACAGAGAGAGACAGAGAGAGAGGAGAGAGACAGAGAGAAAGATAGAAAGAGGGAAAATGGAGAGATGCTTTGATCACTTCATATGCAGAAAGTGCTGAGAATGAATTAAAAAAAAACACCGAAGAGAGACAAAGCAAAGCGAAAAGGGAGCAAACCAGAAAGGAGCACATTAAGGAAATAAAATAGAATGCCTGATAGAAATATAGAGAATAGGTTTGAGAGAAAGGAAAAAACAACTGGAATATAACAAGGGGAGTGGTCGAACAGGACAAAGAGGAAGAGAAATGAAAACAAAGGAAAGGTCGAGATGGATCCTGGCACATGCATTGTGCAATTGATGACTCATGCCAAGTCGTGTTGCCAAGTTGTCCACATGACCAATGCCAAAACCAGTGAACACTGGAATGTAATAAAACTTCTTCTTTAACGGGACTGCATGTTCCCCTTTCATTCTGATATGTAAAATCCTTGAGCATCTAAAATCAATTTCCAGATCGACAGCATTACAGTTTCATCATGTTGAGAGGATAAATGCATTGGAGACAAATTTTACTCACAATAATGTATATAACATAATTATCAATCTGATTTCGTAAAAAAGATGTGTATTACTGTCCTATCTCTTCCAAATCTCCAGTTTCCCTGCTTTTTACAAACTATCATTACAAATCTTTCCTCTTGTGGTGCACTACTTATTAATCAATCCATTATTTTTCTACCAATCACTGTTCGTTTTTTGTTTTTAAATTATTTCTACATCACGTTTTTCATTCCTCCTAACCCCTTTCCATCTCAGGGCCATATTTTTCATCATTTCAGAGACACGAATTGACTCATTCATACATTCATTCTATTCAGCATTGTGCTTCATCTCTCTTTCCTTCAAAATGAAGTTTTAATGGCATAAAAACACATACAGTCATGTGATTCTCACAGGAAATTCCATATCATCACAACTTCATCAGTTTATCAAAGGAATATGATAGCAAGGAATTCACTTTTGCTCTTTGAATGAAAAGAAAAAACATGGGCTAATAGTATGAAAGACTGCCATTACTAGAACTAGGAGGTAGGAGTCAGTGTGCAGAAAAAGATAGAAAATAGAATACTTTGTATTGGCCTGATCAAATAGAGACAGCATAATGATTTAGATTAATGTGTTTTTTAAAAATACAATAATACAAGTAAGTGAATGCATGGATTTTCAGATCTTAGTGTTCAGCTTTCTGAATATTGGGAGATATCATTATATTATTTTTATTAATATCATTATTATCATGTCGTAATTGTTATGGCTCATGTAGTATTATTGTTGTTACCCTTGTGATTACTGCAGTTGCTGTTATTGTTGTTGTATAAAGAACTTTAAAATATACTGCCTGGGGAAAAAAATCAAGAACGGCCAAGCTTATTCGTCGACATTGACCGAAACAGCTTTTTTAAATTGTCACCTGAAACAGCAGGTAAATTTAGATATAATGAGCAGATCTACTCTGGATTAATATGTCATCATTTTACATTTGATAATCTTCTGAGGATTACATTTCATGAACTTGTCCCGAATCATCTAGTGCTCACTCGGTGGCAGTGAATGCTTCGTTTTGCTTAATACTTGAACTATCACAACATAGAGGCATATATTGATATTTTGCCGCTTATTTGTGTGTTTGTCTTTTGGAAACACATTGCATTGTGAGCAGAAAATATAACATACTGACTTGGTCACAATAAACTCAGCGGTCTGTTGCGATCAGGTTTTCCTTTTTGACCAATCAAATTGCTTCGTTTGATTTGATTCGAGACATTGGATTAGATTTTACAGATTCTAAGAAGGGATCCACACCGGACCAAGTGGTTTTGGGAGTGTTATGGTTAAGATAAGATTTAGGGTTAGGATCAGGGTAAGAGTTAAAGTGAGATATAAAGGTTTATTCAAGAACCTGGACCATTTGTTTGAAATATTAAGGCCAGCTGGTAGTAATAGGTCACTGGGATTGTTTTGACCACCTACAGCTACAGTCTCGTCTATAATATAATGCTAATATTATTGTGCAGCATGAATATGGTAATAATAATAATAAGCTTGGTACAAAGAAAGATGAAATAGCCTCCCATGCATTTGAACAGAGAGGTTGTCATAATCTGGGCCATGTTTTACAATCCGACTTCATTTATCATATGATCAGATCTCTGGCCAAGTTGTGATTCAGAATGAGTCCACTCGGCTAAATTGCCAAATATTAATTAATAAAAACGTCTCGTTGAGCAAGAAAAGCCTTAACTCTTCGTACTAGTATCTCTTATTACTTAAAGGTCTCTGTACGTCTTTCAACCTCCTGCGGGTGGTTGTCTCAGGGAGACGATGACAATTACGATTGAGCTTATTCATCTTATGACGCCCCCCCCCTCCCCCCAAAAATAGCATCGGCAGCAAAGGCCTTAACTATTCCTTTGGCATAAAGAAAGGCAGAAACTCAACATTCTTGGACATTCAATGAAAAAGCATGACTTGAAGAATAATATAATATAGATTTTATTTCACTTAATCAGCTTAATGAGATGATGCTAACAAAAATATACCCGATTTTGAGCGGTCCGCAGTTGACATTTGCGAAAATGGGATAATGCATTGATGAATTATTCGTTACCAAATATGATGGTTATGACCGTAATAATAATCGATTTTTTTATGCAGCGAAGGATTGCCTCTCCGACATTACGGTCATTGACATTTTTGGAGACCGATGTATTGCTGGAGATCTGTGTTTGTCTGTGTTTCAGAAAGAGAAGACAAGAGAGAAAGAGAGGCAAAAAACGAGGCAAGAAGAAGTAGAGAATGAGAGAAATATAGAAAGAGACAGAGAAATCGACAGAAGGCATTGGAAGGAATTGGGATGATAGGGGTGGCAGAGCACCCAAAGAAACTTTGAATTTAATATCGCAACACACCTGGATAAAAGATATTATAAACTTAGACACACTCGTATCCAGATGTATATTGTACTATATAGACACACATCGAAATACACTAATCACCCATAATAAATGTTGGTATTGACACATTCTGTTTTGTTATGTGTGTCAGCATGCGACGCTCAGCGTGCTGCCAGTATCAATTGCCTCATATTAAAATGTCTCTACTGACGCGGTGAAAGGACTCTCTTTATCATGCACAAGTTAAAAAAAACTGTTAAAACATACCACAGTTCTTCGGATTTTCTTTTTTCTAGCATCATGATTTTCAGTCATCAGATTACTTGTCATCAACTTCATCATCATTATTCAGTTCATGTGTTGTCTCGCCTGCTTCTCGAAAGCGCTGAATCATGCAGGCCACCTAAAACTATTAGATCTATGAGTTCCTGCATTTAACATTAGAAGCTTCGAATTAGGTTTTTACTAATGTGGCATTTTGTTTTTTGAAGGTGTATGCTGAAAATTCGGATTAGTTCAATACATAGAATAAAATGAAAGAGTCCTTTATCGATGGACTTTAGGGTATATTGTAGCAACAGCCGGAGGTGAATGCTAACTCTCTGGTACTGGTATATGATATCCGGTGAGTTATCTGTGCTTATTCCAGCTGCACCCACGCGTAAATAATAGATTATAGTGAGAAAGTCGGAATGCCTGGTACAGAAAAAGTGAAGTGATAAAATCATTTTCTATCATTTGTGACTTTCAATGAATCGTTAGAGCACTCAATCTCTCTGCATGATACAAGAAATCTTCCACCCCGCTTGAGCTGTAGTCATTGAGATTTCAGAGTGTCCTTGTACCTGTATGTATCTGTTTGCAATGAACGTTAAATAAAATTAAATTGAGGGTGGGGCTTATAAGGGAGGGTGGTGGTGATTGGAAATTACAAAAAGAGATAACGTTGTCATAATCTGGTGTCTGATAAGAAATTAATTATATTACTATGGGCAGTAACCTTTCTCGCTGACACAATCTGACGTGGGAAAACTCGAAATAATTATTTTCTGTAATTATTTGATGGTTAGGATTAACCACAGTATTATCATTATCATAAATGATTTCCATTATCTTCCAGATTTTCCACAGTTTCACATTGTCTATCAGTATTTTTTATTTAATTTTTAAAGAATATGATCCACGTATTAATAAATGATCATCGATAGAAATGTTGACTGTCAGAGACCACAGTCTTGAACATTTTTGTGTCAAGAAGAACTGAGAGCCTAAACTGAACAAAGCTCATAAACTGACCCTGCAATATCCTGTATCATTTATGTATTTTACAAATGATACCAGTGTCTTGAAACATGGCCTTAAGCTCTGTGCGAAATCTCGATCCTGTGGCACAATATAACACAAAGTTGAGCGCATTATTAGTGTAAATCAAAGAGTTCAGCACGTTATAGACGACATAATCTATTAGGCTCACTCCGTTCTCAGTGTGTAAGAGAGGCCCAATATACCAAACAGTCGCTGGCAGGTTACAAGCAATAAACGTAGTATTGATAGTGATGAGCATAGCAGATAAAGAGAGCTCTTTCTTTATCCTCGTATTTCCTTTCAGAGAAAACTGAGATGTGTTTTCATTGTTTTTCGTCGTTATGTCTGCATTATAAATAGATACATTCGAGACTTCGCGTCTACTTTGCATCATACCAGTCACAGTGATGACATTGAAAGTCACAAGGAGCAAAGTAGGCAGGAAAATAACCGTGATGCTGTTTGCTCTTCCCAGTGTGTTTAGAAAGTCTTGTTGTCCTTCGGAAAAGAGGTTTAATACACAATGCTGCACAGTTGTTGTGTTAGATGCTGGATCCAAATATTCCAAATCACCATACACAAAAGGATATGGTAAGCTAATTACAGACACAAACAAGAAAAGGCAAAAAACAATCACGCTTGATCACAATCACGGTCAATCTTACAGAACAAATGATGTGAATTTTATGGGGCCAGGTGATGGCAACAATTCTCTCACCAGTCACCACCATTAGTACCCAACTGCTGGTGCATACGCAAATGTAGATGAAGAACATGCTGATTCGACATGGTAGATCTTTCAGTGAGGTGCCTAGGAGGAATCGAGTGATAGCATTTGATAAAATGGCTAAATCTGAGACTGATAGTATTCGGAGATAGATAGATGTTGTGCTGCCTCGATAGGCTTTACGACTAAATACTATGAAGGCAATAGGATTGCAAATGCAACCTACGATGAAAAGCAACAATCTGTAGAAGAAACATGCGACATGAACGGCATTCAGCAAAGTGTTCAGATCCTCTGATGTTGTAGAATTGGCTGGTTTTTCCATTGTTAGTAGATGAGAAACAGCAACAGTAACCTACGACAGCTCTGCCATTGTGCTCAGTCCAGCTGGTCTATGGTAACACAAGGGCTGAGGTGCACCGGCAGCAAGCTTACAAAGGCAGTTTTTTCAACCATGGCAGAGTCAGTGCTAATGGTATGAAACAGAATTAATGAGATTAATGCAAAACATAAGACCATTTTATCGTTTTAACATCACCGTTTGTAATGCTGCAGACATAGTATGATTTTAAACAGTGGAACAGCCACCGGTCATTTCTTTGAACCGTGAGAAAATCATGACAATTACAGGAATAAATAGGTAACTCTGCATTATGTACCCATTATGTACATTAGTACAAAGGCTAATCTACAAAAGCAAAGTAGATCAACCACATTACATAATACATAATGTATATTTCAGATAGATATAGAAAGTAAATCTGAGATCCAAATAAGATGTAATGTTTTGTTCGCTCTTGTAATATTTTCAGTTTTAAATTAAAAAAAACAAAGGCCTTTCATCTCGTATCGTTCGAGAAGTAATAACTGGGAAATTGAACCATCTATTTCTATGACGACATTCGTTGTAAATCCAGATCATGTTTTCAAAAGTCTTAATTATCCCTTTCACAAGCACTGACAATAATCTTTCCAGTTTTCTTTTAATCTTGTCCAATAGCAACTTTGACATGTCGTTCTATTTTTTAAATACACAAAAGCCTCAGACACGATATTTAATTAATGGCATGACTTAAATGTTGTTCTAAAAGAAAGATAAATAAAGATATGCTGTGAAAATACCCGGAACGAAGCATCTGTTATGGATGCGACTAGAATGAACTGTGTGGAAATGTCAGCAGTAAGTGAGAAATAGAAATGAAATTGTTTTAAATCATGGTAATTCGCATACAGTGTTTGAGGAAGCTGAAGTCCTTTGCCATATACCTTGTAATTTCGTATACATGAAAAGAGACTCTGGACGTATTTTCACTTATACTATGGTTCTTTTTGTATAACAGTGAAAAAATACGCAGAGCCCGGCTAACTTTGTAAAGATGCTTAGAAAAATAAAATCAAGTTAGCACTATATGCATTCCCATTCCTCAAGCCGAGATCTTTTGACATACTATATGGCGCAAAGCCAGTTCTGTCAGACAGGATTATCTTGTGAAGCTACATTTATACATCAGCTATTATACTGGCAACCTTCAGTCTCAACAGAGAGTAAACGAGCATAGTTGGGTCTAGCAGTTTCTCAGAGTTTTTGCTTTCTTCCTTTATCACTTTGCTTCAATGTTTAAGGCAAGTGACTCTGCACACTGGGAAATGCCTTTCTAAAAATCGTACCTCATAACCAAGGGATCAGAGGCCATGGTATTGGCTTTACTAAGGTCAAAATCGGCCATAGTGGCCCATCTTCGAACGCTCAATGTAATGCCTATAGACGGTGGTAGCGAAATTGTGGTTCTCTGCTTCTTGGCCGCTTTTCTTACAGTATTCGCCCTAAAGTAAATCCTTTGGTATTCGGCGGCTATGAAGTATAATGACAGGCCGAACATTGTAACATTTGTCCAGTGAAATGGCATCATAATGTTTGGAAACGTTCGTAATATTTTCACTTTACTATTCTTTCATGAAATTGCATCATAGCGTGAAGCTCTGTCAGGAGCTCTGAGAAAACGTTTCTAATCTGACTGCGATTGTTCTCTGCAGCTCGACTGAGCCTTGTTTATCTTTTTTTTTATGCACCCTGTTATTAATCTTTTTTCTCTCATTATTATTATTATTTATGTTATTATTATTTTGTTTTATTGTTTAGATCTATTGTTTTTTTTTATTCATCTCTATTAAATATCTCTTCTTAAAGGCTTTCTTTTTTTGGTTTTAAAGAATCTTTTTCTCTTTCTTTCTTTCTGCTTCCTTTTTTCGTCTTTCTTTTTGTCTTTTGTTCTTTCTTCTTCTTTCTTTCTTTTTCATTTGTTTGTTTATTTGTTTCGTTTTCTTTCTTTCTTCTTTTTTTCTTTCTTTTTATCATTTCTTTCTCTCTTTCTTTTCTTTTTCTTGAGACTCGTTTTTCTCGTCTCTTTGTTTGCTCATCATTGTCATCTTCTTTTGCGCTGTTCGCCCAAGGACAGACACGCCTCTACAGTGTATGGCATTTGATTGCTAGCTGACAGTCAAAGAACATACTTTTAAATTCAGCCGATGTCAGAGACGTTCGAGTTGCTCAGGGAATGATCTTTTTAAGAAAATAAGGCCACAGATTATCTTGCATTCTTACGCCAGTTGAGGTAGCCCTATATTCTAGCACTAGTATGCAACCACCCCGCTGCGGAGAGCAAATTGTCAAATAATAACTTTAAAAAAATATAACAAATGACATATTTAATTAAATCTTATTTGAAACAGCTGTAGTAGATAGTTACAGCTATGCAACAGGATGGACAACATTTTTTGTTTCTTTATTGGGAGTAATGAGGTAAAGATTCTTCTGGATTTCCAGCCCTGGAGCATACAACACAGCGCTGACCATGAGAAAAACAAGACTTTAGAAGGTGCAGTCTAACTTATTTCAGTGATTGGCCTTAAACTTCGTTGACAGACAAACTGAGTTTCACAGGAAGTTGAAGCCTTTTAAACTCAAAGGACATGTCTGGAGGAATTAATGGAATCTTTGGAATGAATACTGTTTCCCTGTTTGATTGACTACTGACGGTCTCAGCCGTCAGAAGGTTACACAATATCTTCCTGACTATCAGTCTCGTTCCATTGCATAATTTTGGTGGATTCAGATTCCTGAATAGTATAATTAGATACTTAGAACCAATTCCAATAGATACTGCTGGAAGGTAGTTTTCTTTTGGATTATTTTGGAAAGCTAATACATGAAGATTTCCCTGAGCAGTTCTACTAGATCTCCGGTTTCTTGAAGCACTTGAGTTCAGCCTCGCCTGTGACTGTTCTTCAGTTTCATTAACTCTGCCAAATTTGTGGTGCAAGGAATCTGCAGTAAATCGTGCCTGATGTTGTTCTTTTGTTTCATTAAATCGAATACATAGCAAAATCTGTTTCTTAAAGGAATTTTGCTGCCAACCTTTCACGTGCTTGTTCAACGGTTTCTTTGGCCCTTTATGGATCCACAGCGCTGGGAAAGTTCGCCAGAGATTCCGACCAAAAAAAAACATTCACTTTTGTGGTGGGTACACACGTGTCGGATGCGCAGGCATGTTTAAACAAGCGGAGACACATACAGACATACACTGAGCTTTATTAATATTGATTTAAACCATCAGCGTGCAAGTATGAAATTGTGAGCATCCGGTGGACCACACAGCAAACTGCATGTATACATATATTCCTTTTTTTTTTTTGATAGCTTCGGTTTACAACCTTTGATGGTCCAATTTTACACATCCTTTGATATATATTTTTAACTCGCAAATGTGCTTGACGCCATATAGCTGTGACTGTTCTGATATGCCGTTAAATCCTAACACAACATCATCATCATCATCATCATCAACAACAACAACAACAACAAAACAACAACATTTTCAGCTGAGCCCATGACTGTTTGGCTGTCTTGATCTTTTCTTTCTTGCATAGACTAGACATGTATTTCCTGGCCATCTTAATTTTCTTTCTCTTTTTGTTGTCTTGTTCTGGGCTCTCAACTGTCTTGTTCTGAGCTCTTGCAGAGTTTTCGATCTGTGACCAACATTATTTCCTTCTCCCCTTGTCATATTGGATGGGATTCCATATCCCTTGTTAGTTAATAGTTTATTGTATGTAACCTTCCTGCAGTTTGGTGAATTTTCAAATAAAGGTGATATAATTTCACGAGATACAACAACGAATCTTTGAAATATTCAGTGCCAATCATAAAAAAAAAAAGAAAGAGAGAGAGAGAGAGAGAGAAAGCAAGGAGAGAGAGAGCAAGAAAGAAAGAGAAAGAGAGAGAGTCATTCACATACATACAGATCTCTGTAGAATAAAATCTCTACACAGACCAGTCGCCATATAGTGTAAACGCCTGTTGTACCTGTAATCGTATATAATAGGATATATTCAAAATAATGCTTTCTTGCCTTTCTCAGCTCAAATTGCAAATCTTCAAGTAACCGATTTCCCATGAAGGTTTATCTTCACGTTTTTCGGGCGAGAATCAATCTTCAACTTTGTGATAGTCTTCCGGTCCCAGAGTCATGGCTGGCCATTATCGGCTTTGGTTTTAACTCTTGCTTTATACTCGTAGAAATGTCTCTCCTCAGCCATACCCAATCAAATCACTCTAATTGTTCCAGGGATATTGACAAATATTTCTTTCTATTTCCTTGGCAATCCCATACCGTCCATATTATGTTTCCTTTCTATCCGTGATGGTAATTTAGACAGATCCTGCCAAGGATAGTATAGCCGCTGGCTCGGGCATCCAATGGCCATCACTTTTTCATACTGTGGTTACGGTGAGTATGCGCTCTCCAAGTGTAGTCTAAAGTGAATGGCACAATAGTGGGCACTCGGCTATTACTGGTCATCATCCTCTGCTTCGCTTAATGGTCTATAGACATTTATAATAACACACGAGAGTGTTAATAATTTGACTCGAAGTCTTTGACATGCTACAAATAGAAGTATGATTAAGCTGCCTGGATGCAAATTGTCCAGTCTCTCTCATTCTTTCATCCCATGTGGCATTTCTTTCCGAAAATATCAAGTATTAGCTGCTCTGGATAAGAAAGAAATTCGGACACATTTTGAATGACAGATTTAATTCCGAACTTCTCATTGACAGCGTAAAACCATTCACACTAGTTCATTGAATCAACAAGAAAGTCATGAAATCTTCTTTTCCTTCCAAACGAATTGGTACTTAGCGTATTGCGAAATTCTAGAAGCTATTTCTGTGTGATAGTTTATCTCGTTAGTCACACAGCAGCTATAGATGTCTGCTTTAAAATATAATTATAATGTAACACACATTAGCTTTTCGTATGTGCTTTATGTTTGTTTCTTAAATAAATTTATTTAGTGTCCATTTCTTTAGTTAGAGACTTCACTTGAAAGACATGTAAAGTGAAACAGATAAAGAATAAAACAGTTCACTGGGATCGTGTTAGTGGTGTTCCGCTGCTTGGGGATCCCCTTCACTTGTTCAAGTTGTTGTCTGTGTTAGATGGTAATGAGAAATTGTCTGTCCTCTAGTGCTCATAATGAATTTGATCTTCACTCTCTGTTTTCAAAATATTAGCCTTCTTTAGGCTCATCCTTATGTTCTATCATTGCTATCATCATTATCTTCATTGTCCCCCGTCCCCCGGCCAAACACCAGTAATAACAAGACAAACAAGGCTCAGTCCAGCTGCAGAGGACAATCGCAGTCAGCTCAGTGGCGTTTTCTCAGTCCCCTTGACAGAGCTTCACGCCATGATGCAACCTCATGAAAAAAATAGAAGGTGAAAATTATTACGAACGTTTCCACATATTAGGATGCCATTTGACCCAATAAAAGTTGTAATGTCCGGCGCAATCTTAGTAAAGATGTTTCGTGCGACACTAACATATCGTCACGCTCGTGCGATAATTTGGCAGTCATTGTAGGCCATAGTTAATCATTTTTTCTTCCTTCACAACATTGCTCTTAGAGCATTGTTTCCGACGTTAAATTTCAATGGAATCTTCCCACTGGAAATAAAACATGTATGTCACATTATTTGGTGAAATGAAACCTAAATTCCCGTTTTTTCTCAAAATAGCCAAACATGATTTAGGCAACAGAGTTCACCAATATCCTGGGAAATCCCATCGACCTAACCTTGGCCGTGTCTCGGCCGTACGTTTGCATCACTTTTTGGCTTGACCCTGTTAAGGTGGGTAGGAAATTTATGACTAAAACTCTTCGTTGTGAGTAACAGACTCACAGCTTATTGGGCCTAGATGCTCTCAAAATAACAATAATAGTAAGAAGTGTTAATGATTTAATGATGTAGGAAAACGCCTGACGTACTTCCGCGTGGGAGTTCTCCCGAAATCCTGTGTTTTACTATTATGTTATGAGCATGGCGATATTATTGGTCCTGTGTCTGTCTTCTTCGTCACACGTTTTATGTCCTGGACGTCCGGCGTGGCGTGGAGGAGAGGACACTGACCAACCACTAATACTACAGGAGAAAAATATGCTCATTTTAAGCCAAATAGTGTGAATCGGCCAAGACAAAACGAAGACCTCCGTGATCATGGCTTACTATATAATTACTGTGCCGCCACCTGAAGAGAAGAAGAAGGAAAACGGAAAGTAGTGGAAGACGAAGGAAAACATTAAACAGCTATTGAACATAGACAAAAACCCTGTCCGTTAAAAAAAACAACAACCCCC
>JBCEWB010389526.1:0-20785 GCA_039654565.1 Peronia peronii
CCCCCACCCCCCCCCCCCCCCCCCCCCTTAAAAAAAAAACTGACTGCTGCAATATCATTGAGAATAACTTCTCAAGCTTTAGGCAAAACTCTCAAATTTAAGTGAACTGTACTGTTTCTAGAAGTCCATGCAAAGTAAAACTTGTTAGAGACAAATTGCTGGTTTAGAGGCAAATTACTGATTTCAAGACAATTATTTGTTGAAAAATACAAAACCTGAGAAGGATTTGGATAAATATGTCTGACTTTTATTGTCTTAGGTCATCAGGCCCTTGGGAAAAAAACTGTACACTGGACAAGTGTATTATGGACTTTCTTATGGTTTTCTTTTACTTTTACTTTTATGCTGTTCTGGCATTTAATAGTCACTGTATTGGTAGCCTCCAAAGAAAACCTGTTTCTGTGTGCAAATTTCTCTTTTTTTATTGCAAATAAATGAAAGTTCAAATCCATACAATTTAGCTTTAAGAAGTGATTATTCAAAATTTAACTTGAAGCTAAACTGATTGATTAAATATGACCAAAAAATTTTCTGAATGTAACACCCATTACACTGGAATTGCCCAATAAATAAAAGTTCAAATCCATGTAATTTAGTTTTAAAAAGTTTTGGTTGGGATTGCTTGTTTTCCTAGACATTATATTTTCTTTTTAAACTGTTTTTATATTGATTCTGGACAAGTGGACAAAAATGTAATGTCCGTTACGTAACGTCTGTTACACACATTTTTCTTCACAACTTTTAATCTACTGAAAATATTTTCAAGCCGTTTTTTGTTTCATGATCTTCATTTATTCCTCTATGAGCTCAATAAACTTATAATTGAATCACATGGTAAACTTCACAGAGTTTTTTGCTTGTTTAAGGTTACCCTATCTGTCTTGTCCTAATTTGTAACGTCTTATGCTGCTGATTTCTCCTTTATGGATTGCAACAGAGGTAGTAGTATTTTATCTCTGTGGAAACAAATGGATGGACAACCAATAGAAGAAGTAAGTAATTCAAAATTTAACTTTAGGACAAACTGATGTGATTAAATATGATAAAAAAATCCTTCGAATGTAACATCCATTATGCTGGAATTACCCATATATGAAAATAATTTTTCTTCTGTCATGTGAGAGTCTTTAGTTTATTTGCCATTTTATGTCTAACCATCTACATTTTTTCAACATCGCATACACATTTTGTCCAGCAACATCAGATTGCCAATCAATGTTCAAATCATTGCCTCATGATGAAGAGAACTCTGTGCTCTTTACACCTGTAGTCCCATTAGATAATAACAGTAGTAGTACAGATAAGATGATTGTTTCAAAAAGACTGCAGATGATAATGATGAATCTGAAACAGAAATGAATGAAAAGATGCTACACTTGACTTAATCAGAGATCTTTCCCTGTCCATAAAAAAGATCGAGGTGCTCTTCTCTTGGTTTCAGCAATGACATCCTCTACAAAACGATATCAGAATAACTGTGTTTCATAGTTGCAAGCAATTTTTATGTCCTATCTGAAAAAAAAAAAAAAAAAGAATTTGCTAATATTATTAGAATGTTGATGATCTTATGAACAAGGTTAGGCATAATCACGTCCCAAACAAATGGAGACTTTATAGATTCAAGCATTCAAGCAAGAGAAATTGGAAGCTATGCTGATAGATAATGGCAACAGTAAGCTTTCTGTACAGTTGCCTAGTGCAGTGGATTTAAAGGAAACTATGCATCCGATTAGGGGACCTTCTTCTTAAAGTGTGCCATGGCAGTATGCAAAACACAGCTAGCTGGAACATTTGTGATGATCTCAAAGTATTAATCTTTACTCCTTGTACTGTAGATAGGAATATATACCAAACTATGTGTTTATTGTGGCTTAGGGATAGCCATGATGATGCCAGTCAGGAAACAATGTCCAGAAAGGAGTGATATCATAATGACTTTCAAGCACTTCTGGCTCATTTAATTTAATTTAAAGGATACTGCTTGGTTATAGATCTAAGTTCTAATAAATAATCTGTGAAATTTGTATATTATTAAGGCAGTTTGAAATGTCTGAAATAGTAATTATTTAAATGTAGTAATAATGGTTTACTTCTATTCTCAGTGGCATTCCATAATACTGTAATGTTAAATAAAATTGGGAACCCTGAAAACAGAATATCATAAGAACCCGACATGGTAACTCAAATCTGACTTCAGATCTGAAATCAGTGACCATCGACCTAAAATTTAAAAATAAATTGTTATGTTTCCCAGATGGCAGAAAAAAAGTTATTGACCAGTGTAATCGGAAGCGGCTAGAATCTCCAATCAGGGAATTTTAGTCTTGAGGGAGACAGGGGAAGAACTATAATCACCATATTATGGCATTCTAGTCTCTTGGGCTGCAACATGATCTCCGATTGGGCAATGACTAGAATTCCTTAATGGGAATAGAATCAAGAGCATCTTAAGTAATATGCAGGCTAGGCTCCTTGACTGGAATAGAGAAGTAAATTTGGCTGATACAGTGATAGGCTTGTTATTTATGGAAGCCTAGGCATACACCTAATATCACTTATATCGGCTCTATATATCAGTCAAGAAGCTGTGATCAGATGGAACAATTGTCATTCATACCCTTTCAAAATATCTAAGGATGTTCATCAGGGATGTGTATTATCTCCCCACTTATGTAGTTTTTATACAGAGCAAATAATGAGAGATGCAAATGTATGCAATACTGGAATAAAGATAGGTGGAAGACAAATATCTAATCTGAGATATGCAGATGACACAGTCCTTTGTGCAAACGATGAGCAAGAAATAGTAGACTTAATAGAAAGCATAAATAACACCAGCAAGGAAAGAAACATGAAACTTAATGGAAAAAAAGACCAGAGATATGTACATAGGAAAGAATAATAATTATCAACCTATTACAATAGAAAATGAAGAACTGGAGAAAGTTGATAACTTTAAATACTTAGGCTCAATTAAGACAAATACAGGGGACTGCTCGAAAGACATCAGTGCGCACATAGCAATAGCAAAGAAGAGAATGACATAGTTGAACACGATATGGAAGGAAAAGATCTTGCAAATAATTTAAAGATTAAAATTCTCAAGACACTAGTATGGACCACACTAATATACTGTATGACCTGAGGCGTGGAGCATCAAGCAGAAAAACAAAATCAGGATTCATGCTGCGGAATGTGGTTTTTATCGAAGACTCACAGGTGTTAGCTGGACAGAAAAACACACAAATCAGAGCATACTAAAGCACTTAGGGGTAGGATGTTAAGTAATGGGCAGAATAGCGAAGAGAAAAACGAGTTTCCTTGGGCATGTTTGTTGACACCCGAGATGCTTTCTAATGAAAGATGCTTTTCAAGGAAAACTGAAGGGAAAAGGGAGGAGAGGTCGACCAAGAACAGGGTATATGGACAATATGGTGAATTGGATGGGCTTAAACACAATTCGCATCTTCAGATGTCTGGAAGATTGCGAGGCATGGAGGAGAACTACGAAGAAGGCAGCGCAAGCAGCAAATGCCCACAAGGACGACGCTGGACAGTGCAATGTAATGTAGGCATACATTGTGCAACATAGTGTTATGCCATCCTAAAGCCGCACAAATTCTGGCAGGCTCCACCATGACCTACATCTTCTTCACCCATCCCATTAAAAGAACAAAAAAAAGGAAGAAATTTAGAAAAAGTTCAAGAATATTCTGTCCAAAAGCCCACCACATGATACTAGGAACGGGAAAAAAAAAATTGCACTGCTGAGTTGAAACATCCCAATTTCAAAGGACAGTGAAGTCATCCTAAGACATTTTGTTCATGTGGCTATGCACAGTTATGATGTTTGGTAGAAATCTGTTATGCGTTTGATGAGTGAAATTCAAATATGAATTGTTCTTGTGACCTTCCTTTCATTTTTTTTTTTCACTTTGCTTCATCATTAATCTAAATTTAAGTTGTTTGTCTATCAAAATTGAGTAACTGGGAAGTTTAGAACTTTATCAAAATTGGGTAACTGGGAAGTTTAGAACTTATCTCATACTGCTCAGAAAAGTGTATTTTAAGAATCAATGCAAATTTTAGCAAACTTGTCAGCATTACAACAGCAGCTAAAATCTACAAAGTACATGTATATAATTCATATCTCTTGTTTGTCATCAGATTATTTGGCTGTGCAACATTTCCTGTGGATAAGATGTCTTCACCAGGAAAAAAAGAATGGAAGAATCCTCGAGACATAATGAGGGTCCATCGCATAAAGCGCCAGTCATCATCGGGTCAGGTTCAAACAATCTCCAGAAATTTGAGGATCAACAGAAGACATTCTTTCACATCTGTGAACCAAAAAGCAGAAGGCTCAGGGTCAAATACTGCCTTGAAGCTTTGTATCAGTGATACTAAACTTCACTCAAGTGAGAGCTTACAGCAGAAACGCAGAAATCCATTCGGATGTGACACTTCTTCATCTTCAAAGAGTAAACGCAGATCAGTTTTAGATGAAGATTTGAGACTTGAGAATTTGCCAGTGCAGAATGGAAGTCATCTGACTTCATCTGTGCCAGAAGACAAAGCAGCTGGGAATTGCGAGGAAGATTTTGAAACTGATAATACAACTGAACATAATTTTTTGAGTGTGTTAAATTTGAAGGAGCAGATGGTAAGGTCACATGCTTATTTTTCCAACAAATAATGTAATGTTCTAGAGTGTGGAAAATTATTAGAAACATATACAGTTGAATTTGCTTAATTCGAATTTGCTGGGACCACACTAATGGGGTCGAGAAGAAAGAGTTCAACTTCCAATTTTAACAAGGAAAACAATTATCGAAAGACTAATGAGAGATTATTTTAATTATTCATGACAGGACTATTTCCCTTTATAAAGAAATTGTGCTTTTCCTTCCGAACTACACTTTATCAAATGCAAAGAACATCTTAAATTCAGGACCACTCGTTTGTTGGACTGTTATCCCTAATAAGGACTGCCTTGAAAGAGAAAATAAAGTAAAGAAAAGTCTTACAGTGGAGGCAGAATGGTGTAGTATTTAGTCCTGGAAAAGACTAGATCTATAGTTCTCTGAAAAGAACTGTTGATGAGTAGGTTTTAGCCCTGGAAAGGATTGTTAATGAAGTTTTTGCCCTGAAAGGGCCTGTTGAGTAAGGTTTAATACTGAAAAGGGCTACCAATAAAGTTTTAATCTGAAAACTGTTAGAGAAGCTATCCTGATATGGTCAGTGAGGGTGTCTATATAAAGTAAGTCAATGACAAGTGAAAATAATAAACACGTTGTAGAATCTGACCTACCCTGTCCTGGCACTAGTCGTAGAACCAGAACAGTGATCATAACACAGGTGCAATGCCCTGTTTGGTGTTGCCTGCACACTTCATAATACATGTACATGTGTAGTACATGTATATCTGTACTACAGGCTCTGCCGGGATGCTTGATTATCGATCGATTGCTTGGTAGTGCTGGCCCCGGGAAACTGTTCAGCCCCCCCCCCCCCTCCCACCCCACCCCTCACTCTCGCCCACCCCTGATGAACATTTAAGGCTACTTATGCTGTGTGGGCCCACTCAGTACATGTAAATGTATTGTCTGATCCCTCTTGCCCCATTTGCAGCACTGTCTCCTTTGTTTTCCGCGTTGGGTGGAAACCACATGGAGAGGACAAAAGCTGAGTTTTAGCTATGTGGCAGTGCTGACCAGTTCGAGTAAAAGGAAATATGTGGTGATGGCTTCTAGTTATGCGAGAGACATTTAATAGGTGTAAAGAGGAAAAAAAATCTATTGTTTTGTTTTTATTCATATTATCAGAAATTCGAAAAATCAGAGTTTGATTTGAGTGGACTCGACTGTAATCTCCCCATTTCTGTTTTTTGTGTGGTATAGACCAGTAAAATGCTACAAAATAATGAAGTGGAACAGATCTAGGGAGAAAACATTAAGCATGAAATAAAAGAAAACATGCAAGAAGGTATCGAATAAGAAAAACTCAAAATTTTGTTCTCTTAACTAATTTTTTCGATGTTGATTGGAGTAAAGATGTAAAATGTGTGGGTTATTGAAAATTAATGAACTCAATATCATATAATGTTGAAAATCATTTGAATGACATTTGAATTTTCTGTTTCGCTTTGAAAGAGTTTGGAGTTCACCATTCTTTCTGGGGAAGAAATGACAAAATAAGCTGTTTGATGAACAAGCAAGATTTATTATGAGATGTGAAATTATGAACAAGAACTGGTTCTACAGGAAACCTAAATATATCCAATCTGTCTTTTCAGGAAAAGTCTCAGTCTCCTTCACTATACCTGTATAAGGAACAGAATATCAGTCAAAGAAAGACGGTTGAAAATATATTGTCTCCAAAAGATGGAATGAAACAGACTGATGTTTTGAAAGAAAAATCCCCCAACTCAAATGCTGCAGAACTGGGATTGAATGTTGAGTCCTTGAGTCAAAATGAAGTGGTAATATTTATTTCATATTTTCAGAATGCTCACATTTGTATAAAATGCCACTGTTAACATATAATCTGTTTCTGAAAAATAGCATCAGAATGATATACTTCTTAACAGCTGTACATCAGCTGTCTGAAAATTGTGGGATAGAAATTGGGATGAGAAAGTATATTTATAGCATTTAAAAAAAGATTTTTTTTTTGTTTTGAAATGTTTAGGTTAATATTTATATTCACAACACCTGGAAATTCATATGTATCTAAATGATGTATGTATTTACAGGTGCAAGCCTTTTTTTAGATGCAAGTGTTTTTAAAATTGATTTATAGTTGTACACAGCTTCAGCCGGTTGACTAAAATGTCCCTCCCCTCCTCCTGAAAACACTTTTGAGAAATGGTGATACATAATTTTGAAGGGAAAGCACAAAGAATAAGAAAATTAGAAGGCATTATAACTTGGAAATTTCCTCAGAAAGAACATTATGTAGCCTCAAAATGTATCACATCAATAAAAAAAAAAATAGTTGCAAAATAATTGCAGAATCCTGTCTGTATCAAGTACACATAGTGATAAATGCCAGTCACTTTGACTCTCAGCACTGATACTTGATTCTGTATTGGAAAGGTCTCTTTTTGAAGTTATGCATGCAGTAGAGCCACTAGTAGAATAAACAACATATAGGAATCCTGCAGACTTTGCATGCTAGAGGAAGATGTGATTTTGACTGAAACCTGATGAAAAAGAACATGCAAAAAGAAAAAAAGAAATGTTTCGACAGTGCTTTTTGATATCAAAAAGAACAATATCAAAACATATTTATGGTGCATAAATACATGTATCTGTCGGAAAATCAGTCCATAGTTTCAAACTTTACAGGAATAGGCTGAAGATTTGTTGAACATTTTGAGATTTTTCTATTGCCATTAAGATTTCTTGGGTGGCCATGTAACATGCATACATAAGACACCTGTATACATGTGAGAATTTTAGACCTTTTGCACTTGACTATGTCATCACACGTGACACTTTGTGTTTCATTTGATATTTTCACTCTTCTTCCTCACAGGAAGTTTTCAATTTTTTTTCCAATGTATCTTTTGTTAAATTCTAACGTTATGACACATGATACAGATAAAATAATTCTAAAAATTTCTTGTAAGGTAGAAACTGGAAATGTCCATTTTAAAAGAAGTTATATGTGATGATATAATTAAGGGACAAAGGGTCACAACCTTTTCTCATAGTCTTATGTACTTACACTTTGATCTTATGATAAAATATTATGTATAAACATTGTTTTGCAGTCTTGTTTTATGTTTGGATATTGCATAACATGAAACAAAAATAATCAAACATCTATCAGTTTTCTGTCTTGGTAAAAGTTATTTGCCACATATTTCATACAAAGTAATTTCCTCTTCCCAGATCTATTCTCATCCACCACTGGACTGGAGTTTGAAAACAAAGCTGAGGATTGTTTTACAAAGTTCTGTGGATTTATTCAAAAAATATCCAGGCATTGATGCCAAACATGTTGACAGCTTTGTTCATCATCAGCTGGATGTAAGCTTAATGACATAATATATATATATATAATATACATTAAATTTGTTTGCGGGGGAAATAGAATTACAGAATATGGTATCTATTTATTAAACTGTTAGTGATATTATATTAGGAAGTTTTACATTATCTATGGAACAGTCATCTTCTTGTCAGTTTTGAAATTTATCCTGCTAGTTTGAATACAATCTTTCAATTTCTCACGAATTTCATTGGTATGTGACACAAAATCTGAGTATTAGAGATCGTATGACAGATTTATTTCTTCTGGAAATAAATATTATTTTGTTTTTTTGTTCTCAATTTGTTTCTGTAGGTATTGACAATAGTTCTCTAGCCATCCCTTTAATCAACTTAAAGCACTTAAAATGTACTTCATCATTATGTTATTCAATCGGTGACATGGCTTTGTTGAACATTTCAGATTGCCCACATGATTAATACATTTACAGTGCACTGCAGAATTTTCTTTAGTCTCATAGCAATATTTTTATAACAGCGTGTCTAAGTCATTCACATGATAATAATCGCATATTTTAATTTCCAGTTTATGTGGTAATTGTATCTCTTAAATTAAATCATGATAAAACTAACATTCATCACCTCTCAGAATATAGCCAGCAAATAGCAGAACTACATATGTTGAGCCTAGCAACATCCGAGACTCTCGCAAGACAGACTGTTTGGTTGTTTTCTATAAATTGATTGTCTAGGTTAAATTTGATACAAGTTTTAAAAAAAGAGAGAGAGAGAGAAGTAAATACTTTCTGAAAATTGGAGTGGCTGACAATCAGTTTTTTAATTATAATGTTCAGAAGGAAGCAGGTTGACCTTCATGGTGGGGAGGAGGGGCATGGTCTCATTTTTATTATTATTTTTGTTGTGTTTTTTGTTAAGAAAATAGAAAACGGTGATGAAAAAACAGCGAATGTACCTGAATGAACTGTATCATTTGTATTTTTTCCCTGAGCATATAATGGTTAAGAAATTTAGATAAATTACTTTAAACTTTACCAGTAAACTCTAATCGTCAGGAAAGATTATGAAGGAAATTGCAGACGATTTTTTGTTTGAAGCAGATTCTATGCAAGGAATTGAAGTTGATAAATTGTCATTCTCAGACTGATCCTGGGTGGGATAAACTTGACCTCCTGCAACAGATAAGACGTTGTAGCATGCACTACAGCTACCCACAAATGCCATGGATATCCTTGTTTCCAAGATTATCTTCAGATTTTAAGTCCAGGTAACTCGGAGACACTAATATAATACTGAGTGTCTAGAACATGATGAGATTTTATTAGTACTGTAAAAGTCCATAGAGAAAACAAAACACACTCTAATTGGGCTATTGAAACTTGCATTATGAAGTTTCAATGATTCACACCTTATGACAGAAAAAAACATGTATCACAGTGATAAGATTCATGCACTGTTGCATTTTGACCTCAAGATAAGTGACTTTTGTTTCTTGATAATATTGGAAGAAGGTATATGATGTATTGAGTAACTGGCCACATGGTAGTTTTGGCAGTAGTACATGTACTTGAATTATACACAGAAACATTTATTGCACATAAAACTGAGATTGACAGCAATGTGCTGCAATTTATCCCTTCAGCTCTGTTGCTCTTTTGTCTCACTATAATTGTTCAGTTAATTCAACTTCTGTCATTTCCTAACCTTACAGATCATCAGTTATTGCAAACAGTGATGAGGCTTTGGAATCTCTTCAGAAAAACTGGTAAGTAATACAGGCTATTTATAACAATTCACGACAGTACCGAGTTGGTGAAGCACATGAACTATTCTCAAACAGTATTAGTTTTTTATTTTAGATTTTGCGCTTGAGTTACACACTTTCTGATCTAGAGAAATACAAAGTTTTGCAACATTGCAAGTGCTTCATTTCTATGAAATTTCTGTTTCTTATTGCTGCAGTAGTTTCAAAATAGGATATTTGTTTGTGTTATGTAGTAATGATTGTGCCTCTTTTGTGTTTTGCAGGTCTACAACCTTTACATCTGTGTACCAGCAGCTGCGAAATGGCCTCTGTCCTTATTTCTATGTCTGCACACATCAGTTCACGGTCCTGTTCAGGTGTCTTCGATCTTCAGATCGGACTTCATGGTCTGCAATGTTATCCCCATCCACAAGGGGTCTGAGAGAAATACTAACTAAAGAGGGTAAGTTAAGAGCAATATACAGTCAAGTCATGTTAAAATCAATTCCTTGGGACAAATAAAATTTGTTGATTTCAAACAAGGTTGATATTGAGCATTTTTTTAAAAATTGAAAGGAAAAGTAATATTAATAAGATTGCAAAGAAGGAATTGCTTTCATGCAAAAATTTACTTTAAGTGAGTTCACATTAAGTGAACAACATTGTTAGAAACATTAGTATGGAATCATTTGACAGTATGGTCTGAAAACATAAGAACATTTTCAATATGAAAATAAGATTACAAATCTAGATTTTTTTCTGTATGGAAATGTAACGTGCTGAGAGTTAGTCTTCAGTCATGTGTGTAATAGAAACTGTTGTATATTTCATTTATGGATTTTTTCAGGTATCGACTTTAAATTGCCAAATGTAAGACTTTCTCAGCAAAGCAGTACTGGGAAAGAGAACAGCAACCAAAGTGATGTGAAAGCTGAAACCAGTGACGAGAAAAATCCTGAACTTAGCAGCTCACAAGGTTTGCAGGTGTCTGAGTCTGAGGATGGGAGGAAATCTTCACAAAATCAAGTTTTAGGCAGGTGGGTGATAGAATCAAGTAAAAGTTTTGTTACTTTCCTCATTTTTTTTCGAATTACCCATAATTCCTTTTTTTTCCTTTCTTTACCAATAAAATCTCACCTCTTCTTAACCTGACTATCCAAAAACCCCTAAATCATTAAATCCAATGGTGATTATAAACATCAGTGTTGAAGGGACATTTTCCCAATTTATTTGATACTCAGTGAAATCATATTAATTCCATTATTTCTTGTCTCATATTACTTCCAGTGAAGACTACTCGCGAAAAAGAGTTGTTTCTTTTTAATTTTTTTTTTAATGAAAATTTTTCAAACATATTACATCTTTCCACAGGGAAAATGTAGGTGTTGCAGATGAAAAAAAACAAACAGATGACAAATTAAATGACAGTGATGAAGATGATGATGACAATGATATTGGTGATGATGCTGGTGCATCCAGGTGGCTGGAGGGCATGGGGCTTGACAAGAAAGACTTTCCAACACTGGATCCCCACAAAGTCAAACTGTATCCTTCATTTGCTGCTACTGCTTTCTTATGTCAGTCCATTTGTATTCCTCGAGAAATCTATATGATAGTTAGAAAAACACAGCAAGTTTGTATTAGTAGTTTTCCTTTTTGTATTGTTTACCCAGCTGTTTTTTGAGAAAGAATGTAGCAAGATTTTTGCATTGCCTCAGCTTCTTCATTTGATCTACTTCTTAAAGACAAATTTGACGACCGGTCACATTTATTGACTTCTTCATGTTAACAAAAAATTAAGTTCAGAAGTCAATGATTGTCTTTAGCAATTTGCTTGTACAACTTCATTGTGGCCAAGGTAAAGCTAGCAGTCAAAAAGGAATACATTTTGTGTGGATCAGAAAATATACATGTAAGAACTGACAGACTTGATAGGTGCTATGTCTAATAGGTCATATACCTTAGTCTCAAGGCAACTGTGTGAATTTGTTAACACATCATCATTTGTATGGTATTGGTGGGCTAGAAACCAATTAAAATATACCATAAATCTGCAACAAAACCCCCAATATGCTTATGGATTCGAAAAGTGCTGAGTGGATCGTATAAAATTTGGCATACAACATTGTTGCATGTGGATCTGTGTTTTTATGTACATAAACCTGAAGAAATCTTGTTATCTTTGACATCATTCTGAAAATGCGATAATAATTGAATAATTAACTCGTAAGGGTGCTTGATCCGAATTGTATGTTTGACAGTATGATGCGTTCAAAACACAATTTCTTTGAGTAACATTCAGTTTAATCAACCAAAATATCAGCATCGAGGTGCGCATGCTTGCCATACACTTTGAGTCGCAGGACAGTATTGGTTTGACCTATATTTAAATAATCTGCCACGAAGGCCGTGGCTTCTTTTCTAGTTTAATTATAAAGAGATAACTGAAATATGGAAAATGACATGGTTTTATATTATAGCCTTTAGTATATCTAGCATATTTTAATTGTATCATCAACTAAGACATTTCCATATAAGTAATAAGCATATGCCAATGTCAGAGGTAAAATTAGCATAGCCATGGTATCTCCCAAATTATTTTGTTTAACTAGCTTAGCCAGAGGGAAGGATACCGAGAAATAGATAATCGACTTCAGTCAATGGTCTATGTGGAGGGAGTTGATGTACATCCATTCTTCAACTTCCTGCTCAACCACTCAGCCTGCATAGCAGTCAGTGGACCACAGCATGGGATTCCTCCAACTATCTTGTCCCCTGTGTCATTTGTGGGTGCAGCTCTTGTGCAAAACAATGTTAGTAATTTTTTCACTCAGTTCCAGTATCTACAATGACATGTAGGTCTATATATTTTTGTGAGTGTGGACATAAAGAAAAAATCTTCTAAAACTGTTTGTACAGTACATATATACAGTGGAACCTGCAAGAAGTCAACTCACGTAAAGTCAATTCTTGGTTAAAGTCAACCTATTCTGACGGTCCCATTTTTTTCCCTTTATATTTCATTACTCTTGTTTCTGATAATGTTAGCACCCACAGAGATGATTCTGCTTAAAGTCAACTCTAAATGGCCCACGCTGGCTGACTGACAGCCGTAAATTGTGAAGACAAAGAAAAAATAAAGTCAGGAAGAGAGAGAGAGAGAGAGATGCCTTGTTATGACACATTGTGGCCTGTGGGCCTTTCGTGATGATGCTTGTTTCTCTTCATCTGTCTTGCATTGGTGGGGATACACAAACACATGCTCACACAGCAGTTTCTTCTCGCCTGCAGACACGCCCCCCAGTTAGTACAACTGACCACTGACTGCCTTAATACATACACACTACTCCGAGGCGCACAGAGTTCCATGCTTGGCCCTCTTCGCTTGCCTCATTTGTGTGCAAAATACATAAACACTTACCCACACTTGGCTCTCTTTGCCCAATTTGTTCACACACACACACACACACACACACTCACATACAGTGCAGACAGGCATTATGCCCAATTTCAGTCACATCTTTAGATCAGGTTCATTCCTGCATTCTGTGCTCATTGTGACTGGTCAACCTATTACTATTAATAACTTTCATCCTCAACTCCTTGATCAGAATATCTGAGAAAAAGTACGTTCTCAATCTGGATACAAAGTTGAAACTTCTTAAAGATGTCAGTTCAAGGCAAAATACTGGTACTACTACTAGCTTAGATTTGACCCCGCCATTTGACCAGAGATTGTCTCCTCTGAAAACGGATAATGTCAACCTCGCTTAAAGTCAACACACATTTCTCGGTCCTATGAGGTTGACTTTAAGCGAATTCCACTATATTTAAGAATTCCCTACAACATGTGAATGATATGGGTTGACCAGCTCAATGCTTAATCATTGTGGACCAATTTAGATTGACATTTTTATGCAAGACATTATTTCATATTCAGATGACAGTAAAAGTAATCTGGAAGCAAAAAATTAGGTCTACTTAGTAGAATTCCATTTCAGTTTCATTCAGACAGTATGGCTGAATTAATTTTCCTTTTCATCCCCTAAGGTTAAAAATACAACTGTAACTGACAGATTGGAACAAGTGGACCCTCAGACTAGCAAGGTTGGGCACAGCACACACATCATTGAGGTTGCAGGACCCATTCTGCCTCACCTAGCTCTCAATATTGCATCAATCCTGCAATGTAGTTCTCAGTGTGAATCAGCTACCATGCAGTACAGCACCCACAGTCCCAGTTCTGCCTTCAACACATATGTTAAAAACCTGGAAGAGAAGGACAAACTAGCAAGTGGTCTCAGCAAAATACTTGTGGATTTTTCCAAGGCAAATCCTGGACTTTTGCAGAATGTCAAAACACAGATGACTTCCGCTTTGATGATAGATGCAACAGCATGTGTAAAACAACTGAGTATCTCCCATTCTGGTTTTTCCTGGACATGCTGAAATGTGTTTTGTGAATAAAATTATTTATTTTGATTAGGAAATAAGCTTTTTATTTTCATATTTTTATATTTTGAGAGAAAGAGAGTGAAGTCTTGTGAAGAAGATGACTGAACAAAGAACTATCGCTTGGTGTATTGTATGTCATATGTGTGAATCACTAAGAAATTACCAAATTACATATAACAGCAAAAGTTTAATGTCTTTAGTATTTTTCTGATGAGTGTAACAAGATTTTCTCTTGCTTTCTAGTGATTTCAGCTGATTCAGGAGCGACATCATTGTGCCCATGAAATTCTGTCACTCACTGCAAAAAAGTAAATGTCTCAGGAAGGAAAAGGAAGAAGAATACACCTGTATTCAATTTATAATGCTCATACTTTTTTCCTTGTCTTCGCCGATGCCAGCTTCCGTTCATGACATTTTAGGTCTGGTTGTGTAAACCATCAAGTCACGCACACAAATCTTAAATATGTCAGTCTATGGATTTACAATTTTTGTTTGTCTCTTTGTGAAATCACAGAAAACTATTCTCTCCCTCAAATACAGTGCTCCCTCATTTATCGGGGGTTTTAGGTTCCAGGACTGCCCGTGATGAGCGAAAATCTGTGAAGTAGAGATACTATATTTATTTTGTTATTTACATACATTTTAAACCTTTATAAACCTCCCCCATACTGTTATCAACCCTCCCTCCACTGTGTTATTCTTTCTCACACTCTTATAATCTCTTTGGTATTTATGAGTTTTTTTTTTGTGCTCCACAAACATATTAAAATTACAGTACATTCCCGTATACATGTAACATCAGGTGAGGCTCTGCTAGGATAGGATAGCCCAGGTAGGTTTGATTACAGTTGTACAATAGTGTATTTGTTACGTGAAAAAAAAAAAACCCTGTGATACAGTGAAGCTGCGAAAGGTGAATCACGATATAGCGAGGGACAACTGTACATGCAACTCTTTAATTTATTATAAAATCAAATATAATTACCATGCAGATAATATTATATACAAGAAAAGAATCCATTGTGATTTTATTGTCTTTATTTGAAATAAATGTACTTGTAATAATTTTCACATACTCTCATGACAGTAATGAATGTTTGAAGTAAGATATTTTAATATCAAAAGAAAATCAAATATCTTATTACCTCAGAGATACCCAGAGGAATTGAAAATTTCGAAGCTGAAATGGATCGAGAGAGATATAAAACAGTCTATAAACAAACATATGAAGTGTATTTATACAGTGGAGTCCACTTAAGATAAACTCGCTTAAGATAAAATCTCGGTTAAAATAAACTTTCCTCGTGGTTCCGATTTTTTTCCTTCTTTTCCATTACCAATGAACGACTGGTTAAAACAAACGCCGACAACGCAACCTCCGCTTAAAATAAACCCTTCGTGTCGGCCCACAAGTGTAAACCAGTACACTGCCTGCCGCCTTAATGATGTACTCAAAGGGCGATGTGTGCAGAAAGGGATTGGGTAGGGAGAGGGGAGTGTAGACCAGGTTGGGAAGGGCGATGCCTTGTCTACCTTGTATTACTGGATCCACTAGAACAACGCAGTCTGCATGTGAGGCCACTTGATCATTGATGATTAGCGTTGCCTCCCTTTTCACCACCGCTCATGCGCGCATGCACACAGTTGATGCTGCCTCTCCATTCCCAGTCCCAAACAAGCGGTATATCTACTGTACAAACAAGTATAGTTTCGCTCTTTTCTTTTCTCACGCTTCATCAGTGGCCAACGAACCGATCTCAACGTAAAAAAGTTATTTAATCCATTCCATAACTGACAATGAGTAATGAGTTTTGCTTTTGTGGTGAGGGTCACGCAGACAGTTTATAAGAACAGGGGAGGCTACTGTGTATATTATCCACCTCTTTTTCTTTTGTGAGAGGTTTTTTCTCTTGAAAATGATTAAGATAAACCTTGCTTAAAATAAACTTGTTGACTCGGTCCCGAGAGGTTTATCTTAAGCGGACTCCACTGTACATTAAACAATTAAGATTACTAACATGCCAATGAGAAAATTGAGAAAGACCGATAATTCTGTTTTTAAATGAAAAAGCAGGGTAATACTCAGATATGTGGGCCCACAATGTGCAATACTATAAATAGATTATGCACGTGAACTTGTAGTGTGTTTGTAGCAAAATGATCCGTTTTATAATCAACTTCTACCACTCTCTGCTCTGCCATCAATTATAAACTATAATTATAAACCATCAATAATATAATTATATAAAATATAAAATTATATAATTATATAGAAAAATATAAAATATAAATTAGAAAAATATAAAATATAATTAGAAACCATCAATTATGTATTCCCCCCCCCCCCCCGTTTCATCTCTTTCTGTTTCAGCCCCTATCTCTCCACCTGCCGTTCTGCCCACCCTACCTAGTATCTGTCGTTTCGATGGAATTCTAATATTACGAACATGTATGAAAGTAAGATTTAAGGGGATGCTCACATACAAACAAAACCTAGCCTATTACCGCCATATAGGCCTCATCCTTCAGTATACAGGTATGGGAAGTAAATATCTTTATTTTTGTAAATTTTAAGAAGTTAAATTACATGTAGTTGTTTATTTTTCAAGATGGTCACCCTTGTCATGGCAACAAGCAATATATTGGAAGTTTTGTGACTGAAATTGGTTCACTATACATTATCAATTCATTTTACGAAAAATGTCTTAAAAGTAAGACTGTCCACCGGCAACTAATCAGATACACCAAAAAAGTTGAAAAACAATATGAAGAATTTTGAATTGAGTTAATAAAATAAATTAATAACGTTGCCAATTCATATTAAGGACATTTCATATCACTGAGGCCAAAATTTAAAGAATTCAAAATTTACCAGAGCGCACCCTGAAAAAGATGAACATTAAGAATAACGCGAATGTTCCATCAAGCGACCGGGTAATTTTTGCTTGCCGCATAGGCCTAACAGTACATTTACGACATTTAAATATTGCTCGGTGTTAATGCAGCATAATAAACTGAAGATGCTATGATGTGCTTGAGATAAACTTTGATTTAGAAAACATAAATCTAGCTGCATAAAGATGGTAGGCACGTAAATATCAGCGTATACTTCATTTGAATGTTTACCTACACAGAACTTGGATATCTATCTTTGTTTTATCTGGCAATAAATGACAACACGGGCTGCGTTATGGCTGCCCCCATGGGAGTGAAGGGCTAGCAGTGTATTCATCGGCAACTTCAGCCATTCTCAGAAATACTGATAGGCAGCCTCTTGCTGGTTTGATGTGTGATCTGTTTAGATCTAGCCTAGTTGAAAAGTTTGAAACTGAAAAACAGTTTTTGTTAATTCTTGCATCTTGGTCTTGAACGCCAGCCTTACGATTTTAAGCGATTGATTTTCATTGGAAAGAAAAGTAGTAGTAATTAATCAAGATGTCGTCACCTGAAGTTGAACGATTTGAAATGACAGACTATGACTATAACCAGATGTTTGATCCGACTGGTGCCAACAGAAGGCGACAAACCAAGAATCAAGCCACTTATGGTATGCCTAATTTAACAACTTGATAATGCTGCTCTCTCTCTTCATAGCCTTGTTCCATAGTTATACTGGCTTTGGCACACATGTCAAGTAGGAAACAGTACCCATGTCATTGAAGAAACAATACCCTTCTGAAATTTAAATTTCAATGGCTATTCATTTCTCCTTGAAATTTTGTAATACAATAATGGAGTATGTTTTTTATTTTTTTTTTTGCTGATGTAGATCTAGATCCAGTTGAAGGAGATGTGGAATAGAGAGATCTAGATGAAGATCTAGCTATGAGTTATGCTTTAGTCCTATGGACTTTATGTATGATCAGATTCTAAATCTTATTGCAATTAAGGCATGACAAGACTGATCACATGACTGCAATAAATATAGGTCCAAGGATGAATTTTAACTTCTCTTCCTAATAATGATAGTAAACACTGTGCAAATCATAGGTTTTGTGCGTAAATCAATACTAATGCAAATAGGAAATGCGCGGTACTGCAGATAGGAGTACTACTGCAGATAGAGGCAGCCATAAAGTAAAGGAATGTCTATAAGTATCAGCACTTGTTAGAGTTGTGCCCCCCCCCCTCCAGGACTGGACTGGACTCATAGAATAAGTGCATGGTTTAAAAAAAAAAAACACTGGAAATTGGAAACATCAGGTGGGGAGGAGATTTAGGCCTCAGACTGTTGACTGTGAGTGAGAAAATAGACTTAAGCTCATACCTTCCAAGTGATAATAGTTGAGTAAAAGGGAAAAAAATACAATAGTAGGCTAGTGTGAAAGATAAATATGATAATGATAAGTTGATAAAAAAGGGAACTAATAAAGGCCCACTTATGCATTAGGCGTGCAAACAGGTAAGGAAAGGAAATCAGAAAGAATTATTATAAAAGAAAATAAGAAAGATTAAAAAACAAAAGCAAAGAAGAGCAAGTTGTAAATATGTGAATAGAAAACAAAAAGATGCTATTGTTGTAGAAAGGAAGAAAAAAAAATTGATGGACATGGATACAGTGCAACATGTACCCAAACAAAATCTTTACAAGAATTGGGAAGATCTATTCATAGTTAACACCACCATCCACTCTTGGGGCAAGGATTTTGGAAAAATTATTGATGGCACAGGAATAGAATTATTATTCTGTTCTGCTTGTGTATCACTGAACTAGTACCTCCTTGCACATGCTGCTCTGTTAAATATTTTCCGGTTGCAATGGAGCAAAATCTTGCAAACCAGTTTGCAAATTTGCTTTATTGTTTGTAAAGGATGTGAGTTCTCAGTGTCATTATTCCAGGACACTTATCTAATCAGGCCATGTTTATAAATGCTAAGTAAAAGTAGTATGTGTAGAATAGCAGTAGAATGTGAGTGTAGCATGTAGGGCTAGTGAATATAGATATGAATTATGGATCATGTAGACTTTGTTCGCGAATGTAAAATGAATGTATAATCAATATGATTCTTTCGGAACTAGAGTAGGCTATGTTATGGTAGAGAAGAGTGGTATATCATGGATATCTAATGTATCAAGCTTAATTTTGATACAAAGTTAAATGAGCTAGTAGAACCCACAGAGTTATTCAAGATTTTCAGCTTTAGATCTATCTTAGACCTACTTCAAGAATTCTAACCTATGGAATGCAAGTTTAATTCAGCTAGACAGCTGGTTAGTGGGAAAGGGATGGAGTGTTTGTGTTACTTGGTATTTGCATCATATCTGTTTGCAGCAATTTGAGCCAAAATTGGTAGATTTTTTTCCGGACATAGAGCTACTAAAATCAGATAATTTTGGTTCAGATTGGTGCACTTTGACATGATGCGGACACAGGACACTTGCCTCAACTTTCTGACCCTCCAATCATATATATCTACACAAAAATTAATAAACTTACTTGTGAAGGGAAAAGAAGCAATCCTATATAGCTTTATTGAAGTATCCAACAACAAAGCAGTTTTGTGTCATCTTGTTGACCAAATCTGCTTACATGTGGTCTGTTCAACTGGAGGGCCATCTGCTTTAGTGCTTAGCAGGGCGCAGGGTCTGTTTATGAGATCAAAGAGAACACAAAGTTCAGCTCATTGGTCATGGGTTCAGTTAATGACATATGCCTGTCCTTTTTTTTTTTTTTTTTTTTTTTTGTTTAAAATATTTATTTATTTATTTTAGTATAAAAATATGCAGTTAACTTCACATGAATCAAACTTTGGATGAGTCTTACCTCTGCTCATGGAACTTTACTTTTACTTCATCAAAAATATAATGGGTCAATCAGCATTGATTCATCTGTTGTCACTAATCTTTTTCTCCTGTCCCAGCCTTTATGAGATCAAAGGTAAAAGCAGTGTTTGAGTCAATATAACTAGCCCCGGCTTGCGGACACTTTTTCTCTGCATAATTAAGCCACACACCCTTCATGCATAGCACAACTATAGGTTAACAGTAAGCAAAACTGACTCAGAAAACTGGACAAAACATCTCTCCCTAGGTGTACATAAGCAAGGGCCAACCGTACATTGTTTCCTCCTCCTTTTCATATCCACAATCTCTCCAGTCTAGATGCTGATGCCTTGAACTTGCATCTCACATACCTGCTCCCCCTTCAGCAGTGTGACCTGAATTTGCATGTAAGAGGATAGGAAATGTAGTATTAGCTATCATCTTTGATGTGGGGAAGTCTCTGGCAGCACTACAGTGCACAAGTGACTCAGGGAATCAGACCAGAGGGTCTTTCTGCTTTCCTAAAGTAATGTTAAGGGGATAAGCGGGTGAAAATTTCAGATTATTATTTCATCAGACTAAGCAGAGAAACTTTGACATGTTGTTGTGTATGACTGGGAAAGATGTTTTTCACTTTCAAATTTTTAAAAAAATGATGGTTTCCTTGGAAATGGCGGCCATCTTGAAAAAAACACCTATCGTAGAGTCTTAAAATTTCAAAAACTACTTGATCTACAGAGTTATTTATGGTGTCAAAACTTAGTTTACGGTCATATTGGGGCAATAAGCTGGTTAGTTTTGTCCTTT
>JBCEWB010389636.1:0-20785 GCA_039654565.1 Peronia peronii
AGCCCAAGCCCCCCCCCCCCCCCCCCCCCCCCAATCCCCCACTCTCTTTTCATCACATACAAACTCCTACATATTTAGAGTTGATCAGGTCTCTAGTGTCGTAAAACTAGCTCTTTTGTTCTGCTAATGTTACAGGTCTCAAAATGTCAGCTCAGATATTGTGTGAAAGTTATAAGATTTTACAGACAGAAAATTTTCTGAACTTCCTGCTGGCATCGAATCCAACAGATCGAGATTTTTGAAACTGGCCTCCATCCAACAGGATGGTATTCTGGCGAGACGGGCACAATGCTGCAACGCAATCATGCCAAGACGCCGCTAACTCTATTGTGCCAAATTGTACTTTTATCATACTACGATACAGAAGGTACTGCTCTTACTTTAAAAAAAAAATATCTAGTCGAATCAAATCAATTTTTCCCTCAAACACAGAAGATATGGACATTGATACACCAACAGTATGGAAAGATGGACTGATACAACCTGGCTCTTTGCAGAATCAGCAATAATAATAATAATTATTATTATTTTTATTACTTTTTTTTAGCATCACATCATCCGGAGAGAGATACAGAAAGACAGAGAGACAGAGAGACCTTGGAAATAAATCTGAAACGTGATAAATGTAAGGATATTTCTGAAGTAAATGAATTGAAAGAGACTATCTGCCTATCAGCAGTCACAGAAATAGCTGCTATGTTTAGAGAGTGCCCGGGAATAGAAATGAAAATGAATATTTATTATATTATTATTCACATATTACGTTTGGGGTGGGGGGGATGGTTGGGGGGGAGTGGACTTTTCAAAAAATCGCATCTCAGGAAGAATCGCCGAACACGACAAGCTCTCGGCCACTGAGACTAAACAGTAATGGCATAAGCAGACCAAGGTATGTTACACAGGCCAGGGTAGTTGGTAGACGAGCCACTATCAGCTCAGGAAGATACTTATTTGACAACCTGAGCAATCGGGAAACTTAACCGTCCTTCAATGAGCTCTTAACAAGATCCTTTACGTCCTCCTTGAGGACAATTTCTCGTCTCCCTCAGCCCGTGTGATTAGCCAATTCCGAGTTCCCGGCTCTCTAATCCTTTGTTCTCATATAATATAGACCCTGGGATTCCTGCTCCGTGTGAGAAGTAAACTGCTTGTGACAGACAGGAATCATTATAAGCACCTAGTATAACTAGTAGTGCCCTCCTCCCCTTGTACCAGTGTAGTCATTAGGCTGAAAGCTGTGCACAGAGACGTTATAACTATGGGGCTCCTATCTTGTGTCCCATAGTCTTGCGATCTTCAATTATTTGCCACAGACTATAATGGGCCCGAACCAACGACCAGGATAAGTAGATGGTGCGTGAAGATGGGACGTTGTTAAAGGACAAACAAAATGACCATCAGAATGAGAGGAGACATGCTCGCAGTGGATGAGAGTGAGATCAGGTTTCGGGCCCAGAGACTCATACAACAGGAGGTCGATGGCCGTAATCAAAGAGTGCAGGCCAAAGTAAGACTATCGATATCTGATCGAGGATGTAACCAGGGTAGTAGAAGGGTGAGACATGACAGTGTGAAATTTATGGCATAAAGATAGAAAGCTGTGGGATAGTCCAAAAATGTGCCTATAGGAACAAATATGTGTGTGCAAACAACAAGTTGTTGTGGAGACCATGTCGTTGATGTCGGTTTTCAAAACCGTGTTCAATTCAGTCCGGTTCAAAACAAAATGTTCTGGGAAATGCAGCAAATTTCAAGAATTTGTATTGGACTGGGTACATTTTTAAAGAAAAACTAACGTTGCGATCCCTTGACTCGTATCAGCTGCAATGCTATTCATCTTTATGGATAAAGGTTACAAAGTATTCGCTTGGGTACAGTTCTATACAGATCAAAATAAAACTGTTTCAATAGGTTGTAAATTCAATGGGCCATTGCTTTCAAAGTGTTTTAATTTACTTCAGCAGAAACACTTTGCACTGAAACTGACGGTTTGTTCAGCAGTCTTGATCATCTTTTCCCATCGCTTCTTCGCCAATTGCATGTTAGTAACACAAAGTTGCCCGCAATTCATGTGTTATCAGGTATGACCCCTTAGTCCTTTTCCATGTCTTCATCGCATTCAACCGAATTTGTTCAATTGTAAATCTATTTGCAAAAGCAAACAGTTGCAATAATAAAGCCTCCCGAGCAAATCTCTCCACATGATAAATTATTACATAAAGTAGCATCACTGTAACAGCTACACTGCCCCCCGGAAATAAGTCTGCTCAGGTGTGAGAATAGTCATTGGCTACTTTCCGATAAGAATAAATGGATATAACAGTAAAACTATGGTGGTATGATTTACTGTCATGCATCTGTACTCTCTCGTCCCCACGCCGTTGTTTTTATGATTTGGTGGCTTCAGTCAGAATGTTCACAAATTGTGTATTATGATGTTTTGTGATAGCTCTTTTCTGATGCAATCACATCTGCATCTGTCCGCTGAAACTGATCGATATCAAAATGAAAGAAGAAGAAGAAGAAAAAGAAAAGGAAGAAGAAGAAGAACAATAACAACAACAACAACAATAACAACAACAACAACAAGATAAAAAAGGAAAAGAATAGAAGAAAAAGAAACGAAAAAAGGAGAAGAGCAGGAGGGAGAAAAAAAGAAGAGGAAAAAGAAGAAACAGAGAACTTTTATTGTCAATGATTATCAAACTATCAAATTAAGCCAACGACTTTGGGCTAATTCCATATTTTCTGTAATGGAAAACGTCTCCACTGCATAGCGGTATTAATCAAGAAAAAAACTTTTCATCATCTCGAATAATCTTTTGCCTCTCCGCCAGTTCAAGAACGTTTGACACAATGTATTTTATTCCCACACTCTAGACCAGCCAGAAAACATTTCTTTCTTTTCCGCCAAGTTCTATCTTCATAGGAAGAAAATTAAACCACAGAACGGAATGCCTGTTTATTGTCAAGATTTTTGCTATGGGGTAGCATAAGTGGCGTTGAGATAAGCTCGAAACAAACGTAGGTGAGGTCACTATCAACTTGGCTTGGACGAGTGTATAGGACCTAGGCTTGGTACCTCAGGAAGGGGGAAAATATCCTAGACATGACGAGTAATTTCAAATGTTTCCCTTCACTGATGAGGATGTCACGAGTAAACTATTGTGGACCAATGAAAGAAAGAAAGCAAGAAAGAGAGAAAGAAAGAAAGAATGAAAAAAGAAAGAAAGACACAAAAAAAGAGAAAAAAGAAAGAAAGAATTTGAAATCTGTCGAGCCACAACGATACAGCAAGAAGAACTGAAGATATACTTTCAGGCGCAAAATGCAAAATAGGATTGAATACACAAACAATGCAAATCATCATCCTTTCTAAAATTATGGTCTACATTTGAAAGCACTGCCAAATGTATAATTATCTTCACCAAAGAGTTAACTCGCAGATATCAAAACCTCGCTCTCAATAACAGTGTCTTCAGTTCCCCCAACGCTGTACAGACATCCGGTCTCACGTATAGCAGGCTGGCTAGCCAAATGTTCCACTGGTCCTGGACCTTAAACAAACAGGCCCAGATCTTGAATCTATCAGATCTTTGTCAGTCGCACGTGCCCGGGGTGACGTATGATTTACATACCTGGGACAGGTGGGAGAGGTGTATGGCCTCACGTCCAGCTCTCTCAAACGGCGCACGGTCAGGTATCAGGGGCTAATCCTCTCAGAGAGCCCTGGCTACTTGTGAGGCCTGAGACGCCAAAAAATAGGCTAGATAGACAGATCAAGTGAATGGATAGATCAAGTGAATACAGGGGTACACAGAACTATTTTCATATTGAAGATCTCACAATTGCCAGCAAGTTATGCTCTCAATCTTCTTTGCGGCTTGAATAGTAGAACACATGATTTCGGGAAAAACCCAACACGGAAGTGTGCCAGACGTTTTCCCACGTTATTTAAACACTAACACTACTCCCTACTACTATTATCTGAAGGGCATCTAGGTTCAATAAACTCATAGCGAAGAGGTTTAGTTATACATTTTCAATCCACCGTAACAGAGTCAAACCAAAAAGTGAGGCAAACTTACGCGTATACGGCCGAGGCAAGGCCAAGAGCATGGGAAGATGGAATTTCCCGGTATATTGTAGATCAAGCCACACTGCATTTTACGGCGGAGGAAAGCATGAAATCGCAGATATTATAACTGAGGGTGTTAGCTTTCACTAGCACAAGCCCAAAACCACGATCAAAACTTAGTTCCACTGTCAGCACTCATGCCAATCTTCCACGTTCAAGGACGGCCATGTTTCTGACCTCTGCACTCATTTGCCTGGCCGTCAGCCGTCACGGGCCATGTGGGGAAGAAATCTGTCTCGGCACCTGTTCTGTCTTGTCCTTTTACCTTGACATTTGCGCGGTTGTCTTTTCCTTTTTTCGTCCGTCTGTTTGCCTGTCTGTTTACCATTTAGTATCTATGTGTCTCTTGAATTTTCTTTTTTCTTTCCAGACATTTTTTTGTCTGCTTGTCTGTCTTTCGATCTCTTTTTCTTACTTTCTTTCATTTTTTCAGTAGGTGAACAGTAGTTGAACGGTGCGGGACAGGAAAGAGGAAAGCTCAGATAAAACGAGGCTGAATTAGCCTTACTCCCCCCCCCCCCCCCTCCTTCTCTCCCCTCTCCCTCCTCAACAAACTGGACCTTGATAGTGGTAACTAGCACCTGGTGCTACCCCAGTGATCTGTTTCCATTAGTCCTGGGGTGGTAGACAAACAAGCAAAAGCCTCCATCCGATCAGTTCCTGTGTGTGGCATACCAGAGTGCAGAGATACCACAGGACTGTGTCTGATTACTGTAATTACAGACTTTCTATGCACAGTTGCTACTGAGTTCACATACACACAGCGCTGGCTGATCTCTTCGCCTTTGCACAATGCTCTGAATTATTTACTTTCAACGTATTTAATACTGGACTCTCTCTCTCTCACACACACACACAACCACACACACACACACACACATATATATATATATATACAGAGAGAGAGAGAGTGAGAGTGAGAGTAAGACAGAAAGAGAGTGAGGGAGAAAATAATACTGTTCCTCTTTGTTTCTTTGAAACATACTCAAATTCCAGCATGATGTCACCAACCGCCACCGCAGGTTTACATAGTTTGAAAATCTATATTATATACCACTTTTGTTATACCTTACTTTCTCGTGAATGTCTCTTCTTGTGTTTGTGCACTGTAGCCATGGTCAAGGTGATACCAGGCTAATGTTAAACTGAACCAAAGCATCAATTGCCATATTTGTTTTTCAACGATCTGTCGGCCACTTGGCTGAAGACCAGTGAAAAGGACGTCACGCACATTAAAGAATCACTGATAGTTAAAAATCGGATGAAGAGTAGGCTGTTCGGGCAAAATTTGCAAATATACCCAATTTCTATCCAAAACAATTCCACATCATCAAACTGCAAACGCACCTGAAGCTGATAATTATAAGCATACTCTTTGAGTGAAATACTGCATAAGACTAAAAAGAAGAGGAAGATAAAGCTGAGGGTGTCTCTCTACGTCTATGTAGGTCCGAACCCCTGGCAGATCCTGCAAGACAGGAACTCTCTTTTTCATCGCATAATTCGAAAGATCAGACCTTTGGGTGTAGTCACAACTCTTGCACAAACACCGTAATTCTGCTCTACATACGTGGTTTTAAAGTGTTCGTAGATTACAACCCATTTGGTGGGCCAGGTATATCATCAGCGTTTTTTCCAGAAGTGAGCTGCTGTAATGATTCATTCAGAATGGCAGCCATGTCCCTGAAGAAATCCTCAGTGAATTCTAAGCCTAAACTGCAGTTTGCAAACCTTTCCATAGTTGCCAAAGGATCGTTAGCAGCTCTCTATCTGCAAGCAAAAGCGTCTAGTCTCAGAGCACTCGGCAGTTGTTACTTCATACGTCAAGTGGTACTCGAGCTTTGAGATGGGTATGTCCGGACAAGATACCATGCACGCTGGGGAGCTGCTGTGTCTAGTCTCCAATAATCGCCCGTTCTTTTTCTTCGTTGCCCTTTCAAACTGCCATCCTTCCCCAACCCCCCTTCCCCACCACCCACAGTTTCTGTTTCTTGGGGGCTGTTTTGATCATTCGTTTTTGGTTTTTTAACAAAATATCACCATGTGGTGGAATTCGTTACAAGGTCCCAATGACTATTGCTTCTCAAAGCTTATGGCTTCATACATGCAACATTATGTGAAAGCCATCCTCTTCTCGCAAACGTGCTCTAGTTTTCTCAATCTCCCTACACTGTCACCAGATATTCTAACCATTTCATCAGCACGACTGCTCACATTCTGAATGAATTTCCATGATCTAATTGCTTTACACCTGAGCTGTAGGTTCAAAATGCAGAAAATGTAGCGCTTAGCAATGCTGTCCTACTATGTCACTAACAAAACAAAATACTGATGAAGAAGAAATACAGAACCAAAAAAATGTTGCAATCATGAAAGTTGTAAGCAAAACCCAAGTTCTGTTGACCGACTCAGAATCAAGAATGACAGTATGGTATGTTTCTGCCATCGCCTAAGCCAAAACTCCAGCCAGCGCCTACTTTGACCAGATACGTGACATACGACTTTCTGTCGTGAAAAAGACGGCCTTACTCACAAAACAAGACCATTCATTCATTCATGCACTCGCCGTCCGCTCGATGATTAGCGGACGCTGGAAAACATTCCTCAGGTACAAACTGGCTCGAATGGCCTCTGGAGAGACAGACAGCAAACTGCTGAGGTTACCAGCTATGGGCCCAAGTGTTTGTTTGTTCAAGCGTTAGTGTGTGAGAATGAGGCCAGGTGATACTCACAGACAAACCCACTTACCCAGACCTCAGGTGTTTATTCACCGGTGCTGTCCGAGAAACCAATAGCCTCTTGTTTCTATCGTATGACCAATAGCTTCCTTTTTTTCCCCTCAGCTGTCAGTTCTTCGTCTATTTGTCCCTCTGTCTTCAGGTCTAACTGTCATTTCCCGTATGTTTGTTTGTCTGTTTATACATTGTTTTCTCTTTTCATCTCCTCTCTTTTCTTCGTCAGTAACGTTATCTTCTCTCCTTCACCTTTTATTTTCTTATTTTTCTATTTTCTTTCTCTCTCTCTCTCTCACACACACACACACATACATTTCTCATTTTCCAATATTTTGTCCATTATCCTCTCTCTCTGTCTCTCTCTCTCTCTCTCTCCAACTGTTTCTTGCCCTTCCTCCCTAATACCTCATCTTCATCTACTCCCCCTCTCTCTCTCTCTCTCTCTCTCTCTCTCTCAAATTCGTTTCGTTTTATTTTTCCAAATCAAAATACTTACTATATAGCATTTGTCTCTGTTGACAGAACAAAAATTTAACCCGGAGGAATGCTTTTATTCGGCGTACATACCTGTCCAAAAATACCTGCTTGCAAATCTGTCACGACATTAAATGGTGCACAGCACGCTGAGAGCAACTTTTTATAGTTTTTTTTTTTTTTACTTTTACACTGTGTGTCGAAACAAGAACAAAGTTTCTAAGCATTGCCAAGTTTCAAATCTCTCATTATATCAATAGTGTTTTTCTCTGAACTTTGGCTCGCCGTTTTGTCTTCTTGTTCCTGTTACCTGTGCTTGTTTACATAAACAGTTACATTTTCCCATCCTTTCATGTGCTCTTGGAGTGACAGTGAAGTTTTGTCTGTTTCTCGTCACCCATGTCTGGGGTATGTATGCACATTGTTCCACCCTAGCCCCTTTGCCCCGCACTTTAACCCATGCATTCCCTTCTTCTTGTTGTTCCATCCATAATATAATTTGATTCCGCCTTTTATTTTTACTCCCACGAACGTCCCTGCAGCATCTTTTCCTCTTCTCTCTCACTGATTCATTCACTCACTTACTCACTCATTCGCTTACTTACTTACTTACTCACTCATTCACTCGCTCCGAAAAAAACTTGCACTGGCAAAGCAATGAGGAAAGAAAGAAAGAAAGATCATTCAGTCACTCACTGAGTCTGCCACTCACTTGTCCGGTCACTCACTCACTCACACACTACTCACTCATTCACTCACTCACTGACCTATTCACTCACTCACTCACTTACTCACACACACACACACTCACTCACTCACTCACTCGCTCGCTCGCTCACTCACTCATTCACCTATTCACTCAATCAATCTCTCGCTCACAGTGTGTATGTTTGTATGTGAGTGTGTTTGCACATTTTGTTGTTTGTTTTTTTTTTTTCATATTCTGCACCATCAACTTTGAAAAAAGAAACCTTTGGAGTTAAATTCGATCATATCTAATCCTATTTTATCTCAATTTATTTATTTCTCCACGTTCACCACTTGCAATTTCGCTTAGCAGTCAAAGAGTTAATCTTGTCTTTTAGAAATTGCAGAAACATTTCAAACTGTTAGGCTTCAGTTCTATATTATGTACCCGACCTAGCTATACCCTAACATCTCTCTTTCCCAGAAGCGGAGGAGCCTGGCTTCTTGAGGCTAATTGCTAAGCCCCTGAGCATACCCAAGATGCCTATCTCGTGCTATGGATCATTAGGCTACGTGCACCCATCCATGGATAACTACGCAATGGCGTGCGGATTTCCACGTCATTTCCTTGTTTGACGTCTTGTTCCTTTGCAACCAAATGTTGAGTCACACTAGAACTGGGTGTACTCGCAAAGCACTGAGTTACATGGCTGTTCTGAGGGCTGCAACTTTATCAATGTACTTGAACAGTGAGCTCATGTTTGAAGCCTCTCATGCACTGGTAAAGCATGAAGATAATAAGCCTCAAGTTGGATCCTCAGACTTCTTTCAGGGAATGATACACGTGTATCGACTCAACTCATGATGAAATCGTTAGGGAAGATGTGTTTCCTTGTTAATGAACTGATTTTATTATTATTATTATTATTATTTATTTTTATTGTTGTTGTTCCTGTTGTTAATATTATTATTTGTCCATTTATTCATGGAAGAATTAGTCACATAAAGCTCAGCATCCCCAGCGGGCAAAAGCCAAGAAATTATTATACTAAGTTTACAAGAAATCAAAGGCAATAGAACAGAATTTCCGTTCACGGCATCACGTTCAAGGTAGACCACGGTGGCTATCAAGTTTACACGCGAGCCATAACGCAAAAAAATATTTTTTGAGTGAACAACGCCATTCTAGAGAAAGAAAAAATATGAAATTTCGACTTTTTCATCGATGATGGTGCACTCAAAGCATATGCAAAGGGAAGTAATACTAGCCAGAGAACAGGGCTTTGGAATACGAGGTGTCTAATGGAATTCCAGACACTGTTTTCTGGACAGTGTTTCTGAAGGGACTCATAATGTTCCAGCTTTGCTAGAACTGTTGTCAGTTTCTCAACCTGAATTCCCATTACGATTTCTTCACAGTTACTATCGGGTTTAGTATTTGGGACAAAGGTTACAGCATCTTAGACAGGTGATGTGGAATAACAGGATCCGAATCTCCGTAGCCGTCCTCCTTGTTACGAATATCATGACAGCCTATACCATGTAACAATGGTGGTATCTAATCTGAAACCTACGTCATCAAAGAGATGGTTTACTTTACCTATAACAAATCCATCAGTCAGTGTGGTTACTCCAGTAGGGTAGAACAGCCATGTGGAAAAGCGTGCTGCGATGGGAGATCGTTATGCCCAGTCCTAAAACATCTCTATGCAAGACAAAAGAGGTGCTAAGGAAGCAGTGAAAAGAGGGGAAAAAATCCCTTTACTTCATGTTATTCGAAAAAGTGATAAAAAAAAAAAAAACAATAATAATTGCTGAAATTATAACAATAAGAGGGGAACTCTCTCTCTCTCTCTCTCTCTCTCTCCCTCTCTTTCATGGAGCATGTTTCCAGCAAAGAACGCAAAAGTTATTGTTTTCTTCTTTACACTGCTTCTTACACTGCAAAATCTATTTTATCTGTTAAAAGGAAGTAATAGGACCGGGCACAATGATCTCCCATTAAGATCAAGACCAATTCTACAGAGGGTTTCATAGAGTGCCCAGTATGATGCTCGTGTGCATCAGATTTTGGCTTAAGACTCCACATCAACCAATGAAGTGATGGCTGGGCTTTATCATTCGCGACTGTCGATCATGCACACAGTATTCCCTAGTCCAGTACACGAGTTACACTCGGATGGATCATTTACTGACCCTCACTTCCACAAGCGATGCACTTTCCATGCTCAGTTTCCCGCGTGCGATCAGTTCTTGTTGCGTCATAGAGAACAGGTGAAACTGTCAGATTGACAGCGTACAACAGCCGTATCCGGTGCACGCCTATATACCAGCCTGACCTATTGTGCAGGGTTTCAGGCATGTCCAAGGTGCATACCTGGCGTGTGTGCGTGCACTTGTGAGCGAGTAATTACTCACACAGACGACATGAGCAAAAGCCATCACATTAACGGTACTGGCACAATATGGCCAACACTTTTGAGGTTATGGAAGTCAACAGACAGGAAATGGACGTGCAAGGAACGCCAATGCAGTAGAGGACATACAATATGACATCAGATTAGTGGGTTGTGTGATGAATGATGAAGATGGGTACTAAAGAGTGAGATAAGGAAATGCAGTTCACAATACATAACAATAGATACATTAGGTAGGCATCATTCATTCATTTACTCATTCATTCATTCAATCATTCATTTAATCATTTATTCATTCTTATCTTTGTTCTTTCCTGCCATCCACTTGGTCGCTCTCATCCAGCTATGGCTGACATAACATGCAATTTTAATTAGATCCTGAGCCTCGTACAACGAGATAAGACTTCTGGGATAAGGACCACACAGAAAATATTTATGGAAACAGGATTAAGAAAGAAGGAAATTCAGCGCCAAAAGAAAAAAAGAAAGAATGAAAGAATGAAAGAAAGAAAGAAAGAATTTCCTTCATTTGGTGTCATTATTTGTGCTATTCATGGAGTTTGCATTAGATAATTTTGTTGGAGAAAAACAAAGTGAATTACAAAGATCAGATATTACACAAAATGATTTGAATAAACATATCCTGCGGCTCCCTCATCCTAGTTTTCACCCAAAATAGCGGCAAAGACAAAGACTATCTATATCAAACGAAATCGCACACGTCTTCAAATTCTTTCAGCTTTCTACTGTGCGACTTCACTTGTACTCACGTCTGCTTCCGATTAAGAATCTTATCTATCCGATCTCGCATCCCCTACACGCCTGGCTTCCAACCCACCATTTCCTGATCTAACATGTCCACTGCTATCAACGTATTTCATTCTTGGTCTTTCACATAACCACAAACCAAAGAAAATTATTTGTTTGAGATACCGCAAACTACCTAAACCTATCCTACCCAAACTCCGGCTGAATTTGGGGACCTTAAACAATAGAGCAGCATTACTAACAACAACAACAACAACAACAACAACAATGACGACGACGACGCCGACAACAACAACGACTACGACGACAACGACGACAGCAACAATGACAATAACGACGACGACTACAACAAGAATGATGATAACAAGCACAAAAACCACAGACAGGCTGAGACAGGTAATCCCGTCCTAATCGAGCAATCCGTTACGGTCTGATCTGTAGTTTCGTGTCTCGCCCATCTTGGGATCAGCTCTGGCACGATGTCCCACAGAACGATTATAATCTGACTTTATTCCCTAACTACCACTGATAGCCGGGGTCACAGTCTGGATTTTGTTGTTGTTGTTGTTGTTGTTTTTGCTTCTTGCACTTTTGTTCAGCCTTTTAGCTGTATTTTAACAACAAATGTTCAGCTGATTCTCAAAAAAGAAAGAAAAACAGCTCAAGCGATATCGTTCTCTTCTTTGTACGTCAGTCTCATTCTCTCATCAGAGTCGAATTACAAGACTAGACCACTATCATTTCCACTGATACTTTAAGCAGAAAATATTGTAGGATTCACCGTCTGGCCTGTTATTGTTGTTGTTGATGATATTGTTGTTGTTGCGTTGTTGTTTGAAACATCCTTAGTTTACCCAGGCCTCGCTATCCAACAATGTCACAACAAACCTACCATTAGTCTATCACTGTACGACAACCTTACAGTTCCCTTGCTGGACTCTAGACCATATCAACTATTGTTCCAGGATCGGGGTATGATTTTCAAGTACACTAATCACTTTTGTGTTACACTTTCGAATGTCATGCTGTTACAGAACAAAAAAACCGGCTCTGTGCCCCCCCCCCCAACACACACACAAAGTGGGCTAATCCAAAAATCATCCTGCTGCGGCTGCCTCCACTCTACAACTCCTTCCATCAATTCATCTTCTCTTTAGTTCCAGTAATGTTCTGGTCTATGCCATCCTCCTTCAAGCGCGTGCATATGCCTTTTCTCTCTCATCCTCAAATTTTCTCTATATTTTTCTTTCTCTCTTAAACCTCGTTATCCTTCGCAATGATTTTTTACACATTCTGACGTGCCGCTGTCCATCGGATCTTTACGTCCTCAAGCTGCCCAGTCTGCAGTGGCTGGAGCCGGCTTGTTCCATCTTCCACTGTTACCCATTTTTCTAGCTAGCATCTTTGTTATGCACGTTCTCTGCACCAAACAGGTGACCAGTTCCCAACGTTACAACTCGGCATTACCGAGACTACTTATAGGGATTGTGCTCAACCAGCCCTATTCCTTTCCTTTCTCAGACACCAGAAATGTTGAACAAGCATTGTAAGGTGGAGAAAAAATTACTTTTGCCTTCTTTGTTTGAAAGGTACATCATGATTTATTTATAAAGTTCATGGTGTAAGGAACATGTTTGTTGTTAATGTTGTTGTTGGTGGTGGCGGTGTTTGCTTGTTTGCTTGATATTTTGTTTGTTCGTTTGGTGTTTATCTGTTTGATTTTACCGTAATAATTATATCATTTTGGCGGAAAGGGGGGGGGGGGGGGGGGAGAGAATTTTTTTTAAAAAAAACTGAAAGAGAGGAAGAAAGGTGATTGTCTTTTCTTCCTTACACTGCTTATTCAACATCCCCGCATCTGGCACAGGAAAGTGATAAGGCTGGTCAAAAACAACTCATACTGATTTTTGGCTGTCATCCTAATAATTCCCTGGGAAGGATTGGAAGTAGTAACGATATCTTTTATGTACTGAAAGCACAGGCATTCTACAATGATAGTCCACCTTTAGGTTCCCAAAATCATCATTCTGTCGGTTACAACAACCACAAATACAGGTAATCAACAACATGAATTCAATATCAACGGTCAGCCAAATTAACACCAATAATTACCCAAAATAAACCACATACTAGAGCTCTGTCGTATCCAACAACAATCAGTGAAACCATCGCCTAGAAATAACTGGACACAACAGCCTACAGAACAGCGGAAACAAACAAGATGTAAAGAATACATCGCCAATAAGTCTAACATTAATCACAACAAACAATACAACAACAATAACAACTGACAACACCACCATCAATCTATCACTACCATCGGCGGTTATCTGAATTAAAATATTAAACCGGAGCCTTTCATTTCGTTAATATCTGTAGTTGATTTATCACCATGCGATGTCTAGGCCTACCTCGCTCAAAGCTTAAGTCCCCCTCCTCATATGAGGCCTTATCTTAACAAAGTAAAAGAGCTATCGACTCATACACACAATTTCTCCACTTTATGAAGCTGCTCTCGCCGATAAACAAAATGACAAAACCACACAAAGTGACAGGCCAGTCACAGCTTCGTCCAATGGGAATTCCCCCACATGGTGCGCAACTGTTCACTGCGCTGCTTGTATTTATTGCTAATCCCCCCCCCCCCCCCACTTCCTTTTTTTCACCCTATACACATTTACTCACTGCCATCAACTACGATCCCAACTACCTTTCTTTCTACACAAACTGATCTATTTTCTTTTTTAAATACCGATTAAAGATCGATTTTGGGGATAAATATGTTACCAGGCGTAAGCAGGAATAAAAGGGCTGCTTTCACCATTTATAAGTTCATTCACAGCTTTGAATGGTATAAATCTGGATTTTCATCTTTTTAATTTTTGTAGCAAGATCGTGCTTCGTCCCCCCCCCCCTCCCCCTCCCTCCACCAACAACCACCCCTAATCCACCCCTTTCTCTCTCTCTCTCGTTCTCTCTCTCTCTCTCTCTCTCTCTCTCTCTCTCTCCGTGTTTGTGTCTGTCAGTTTGAGTCTGTGTATATTTCATCCGATAAATTCAACATCGGACAAACTGGTTATTGTTTTTCACTTCAACAAACTACATGAAAAGAAAATAGCATAATATCTGCTGTTGAGAGTGAGTGCATGCGTTCTGGGCATGCGTATTTTAATAGGCATGGAGAGAGGCGGAAGGAGGGGCGGAGAGAGAGGGAGAGAGTGCGAGAGAGAGAGAACGAAGGCCGGGGATGCAGAAAGGGAGTGCACTGCCTGAAAAAAATAGAGAAAATCTTCCTCCGGTAGAAATGTCATCTTTCTCTCCTGACTATTCAGAACCTTCTTTAAAAAAAAAAAAAAATCTGGTCCCATTTAATTGAACTCATCCTTGATATCAATCACGTCATGAATTATACACATTATCAAAGTTCACCGCTAAATGTAACAACTGCCCCAGGAAATTCATTGGTAATCTACATACCAATAATCTCTGTGTACGTTACGTTCGCCTCACGCCTTTCAACCTGTCATGTGTGGTGGTTATCTCGACTGACAAATCCGTGTACAATAGATAGCATATCTTTTAATTATTTAACAGTCTGGCAGCCAGATGCCAACGAAGGAACAATGTAAAATTGACAAATATGCAGAAATACAAACCAGTATAAAATCTACGTCATAAACTTCGAAATCTGATCTTCTCGCGATGATCTGTAAAACATTTTCATAACTACGGTCTTTATACATGTGGTTCGCAAAACGTTTATTCCTTTTCAAAGAATTTCTCGCATCTATAGTCTTTGTAAAGGTGACTGGCATAAATGTAGTGTCCATTTTTAAGTTTGCTAGCATATTACCAATAACGACACAGTCCAGTGATGTGCAGATAGTAATGTAACTTCTGAGAAAAGTATAAAAACAGAACTACTCACGCAGGGGGTTTGTCAAACACGATGTCACTATATCACAGCGTCCAGAAGTAGGTGCTCTCTACAATAGTTCTGCTGGTCAAGTAGAAACATTAGGTGGATGGTATAACGCAGTGGTCATTACTCCACTATACTAATAAGCTTTGGCCATGTCTGGGTGATACAAACCCTTGGCACTTCTCTAGCACTGTGAGGTACCAACAGTAATCACGCCTTTACAAATAGTCACAGCCGAGGCTTCACGGCTTAAGTGTCACTACACCCGACTGGTGGACACTTTGGTGCTTGCACTGTCCCCCTCCCCCCCCCTCCCCCTCCCTTTACACATACACCCACGCGCATATATACATACACACACATAGATACACACACTTGCTCAGTCTTAGCTAAGTGTGTGCTTTATGAACGTCCAACATAAAGCAAAATAAAAAGAACTCGGAAAGGTAATACATATAGTATGAAGTGCCGTGACCCACTATAAGGAAATCGTCTCAAAGTAGGGCAATTTTTATAATCACAGCGAAGGGCAGATAAGCAATCTGACATTGTTCTAATGCATTCAACTGTAAATTGTTTCCTCTCTTTGTCATATGCCTCCTCTCCCTCTATCTCCCACCTTCTCTCGCTCTTTCTCTCTCTCTCTCTCTCTTCTGATCATCTACATTCCAAATGACTGGCTCAATGTATTTTTAACCTTTATTCTGAAGTGATAATTTGTCAGTTTGCAAAACTAGATGATCTGGACCTCAGATCAGATGTCACAGAGAAGGGGACAAGAGAAGAGAGGACCTGCTCCATGCAAGATTCTACCAACATAATGTCCATCCCGTGAGGTAACTCAGCATAAAATTAAATATCACACATTTGACAAAACAAAGATTTCACTAGCTAGCGGAGAGAACTGTAATCAGTACCAATTATTCCAACATAACAGTAAAAACTGTGGCCACATTACTCTTTAATGTAGTGTCTTTAAAAATATCTTTCAATGTCAAAAATCTCATTCCACTCTATAATTATTTGCCATGCAAATAAATCAAATTGTATATTATGAAGATCTTTTGCAGTGATATATTCACAGGGGAAATTGTTTCAAAAGTCAGAGTGAACTGAATAATTAGTGCCAGGTTCTTAATGGTCAATTTCGACTGAAAAAATACATTATTACTTTGAACTGAAAGACTTAATTTAGCAAAGTGTACTTTAAATCCCGCTGCGTTCAAACACGTGTACACCAGAGAGGGGTGGAGGTCGGGGGCGGGGCGGGGGGTTGTATCTATCAGGACACCAGCTATTTCAGCGCCCAGAGTGAGGTTATCACAATGTAAAGAAGTACACCTGGGCAAAAATATCACATTATTATCTTCCCTGTGTCTCAGACATCTACAGCACTAACAACCCCCGCCCGCCACTTCCACGATATCACATTTCCAGTGTAGGGTTACCAATAACTGTCAATAAAAAGCTGTACAAAAGAGGCGGCCACCCCGCCGTTTTTCCACTCCTACAGCTCTGAATCAACTCCGGGACAGACGACCTATCAAAACAGCAGAGCCTGCTCAGAAGCGGGTCCCTCTCTGGTACCGGACAATCCAGGCATGGTTGAGAGGCCCAAAGCAACGGCAGGTAAACACAGGAGACAATGGGGGAAATTTACACCTGCAGAACTCGGTCCAGGACGCGACAAGTCAATGAGTGGTCGCCGGACGGCAGAAACGTTAGGTTGTTACCAAAGCTGGGAAACAAATACTAACTTGTCTCTAATTGTGAGGTTGGAATGTGGACACCTCTTTCAATTTGTCAGGTCACATTATTCTTCCACTCACTGTAAGAATGTATTTCCTTAATTTTAGTTTATTCTCCTGCTTCCACTCAAACTGTTAGTAATTCTTGTTGTGGAGTATAACGAATACAAACCTGTTTCCACATATGAAACAGGAATGCAGAATTTCTTGGCATGTTGCTGTCATTCACTCTAGAGTTCTTCTCCTCCTTTATATTTACTAAAACCAACATCAACATTGACGACGACGACAACATCAATAACTAATACATAACACACTTCCTTCCCTTTGATAACGTATACAGTTGATACAGCTACGTCCCTCGACGGGTTGTTTTCTTTCTTTTTTTTTTTTTTTTCCACGTCCTCTTTCCCTGTCTCTCCTCAACCAAAAGTTCTTCTTCTTCACCCTTTCTCCTACTTACTTATCATCAAACGTAAAACAAACGACAAGAACGGGGAGTGGGGGGGGGGGGGGGCAAAAAAGCTTTCTCCCACCCGACCGCTGAATGGGAACCTGATTAGTTTTGATTTAATCACAGCTGAATCAAACAGCAGCCACCAGCTCTGGGGGCGATAACCGCAGAGATCTATGACTTCCTGCTCCGACCTGTGGGCAAGGGGAGGCAATCCTGTGAGTAAACAATAAGTGTCGCTGTCGGTAGGGCCCTATGTCACCGCTCAGATTGTATCTACTGAAGCAATGAGCCCAATCTTGACCCTCCATACAAATAGGCCTCGCTCAATGCTGGCGAGATCACTACTACAAATACGGGTAAGTACCAGACTACACTTTTCTACACCACGATCGAATAATGAATCAGCCATCATAGGTTCACATTCATTAACTGTCAATTTCAAATTTCATAGTTTTGATTTGGGTCAGATATGAAAATAACGTTTCCATGTAGAAAAGAAAGAATTCAAATTAATTGTTTTGCCTCGTAACAGACATGTCATGTCTATCTGTGAATGTGCGTACAATTTTCAACGAATCAAACAAAACATTCAAATAAACAAAGACACAAAACAACAGAAAATGAAGTCACTTGAGTTCATTTACCCTTTTCATTGTTTCACAACATTCTTAGCTTGTATGTTTCACCAGAGAGTAGAGATGCAGTATCTCCATACTTGTATGCCATTTCTAACTATTGATTCCACTCTAACGTCTGTTTGTTTGTGTTGGGATTTAAGGGAACGGCTATATTGTGTCGAACACGGTGAGGTACGTTTACAGGTCAAAAAGGCTGATCAAGTATAATACATGTAATATATAAAGTACAATACCGTATGGACGGTGCATTTACAAATTGTAAAAGGAATATCAAAACGTGGGTATAAAATTGAACAATGAAATAATGTACAGGGAAACTAACAAGGACGGATGTAAGTAAATATGCGGCTTCCTGTGTGGATCCCTTCAAGCCGACCAAGCTACATCTTTTGGTGGTGATGTTATATTCTGGCGTAACAACCAACCTGGTGTGTGTAAAACTTTTTTTATGAATGGGGTCATTTCAAGCTATTTGTCTTGGCGAACGTACGCCTGAAAAGTACAGAAATCCTCCATGTATAAACAAGGCAAATCCGTGGGCCCACGAGGAATTCCCAGGCTTGAATGAAGCAGGGTGAACATCAAGGGCTTCTAAGTCATTCAAGAGGTTTGGTCCAGGTCCTCGATCACAGCAAAGTCTGTCTCAACTCCATTAGGCTTAATAAACAACTTTTGTGATGTCGTGTTTGCGGAAAGGGCCCAGCTTTCACTCTTTAATTGTGAACTTTCTTTACGACCATTATTTTTCGAAGTGTTAAATCATTCCAGGTTCAAGAAAAAAAAAAATAAAATAAAAAACAAACATATAAAGGATCTAGGAAAAGGGCTTCTTCACATTTGTTCTGCATAAAACTGGACATAGAGTAATAAACATTAAGACTCGACAACTGTGTTAAGACGAAGTAAAGCACCAATATGTCTGGTTTAGAAAGAAAGTCAGGTTTCAAAATAAAGCAATAGAAATAGCCACACCACAATCTTAATCAATAACAAAAAAAAAAAGAAAACAGACCGTGGAAACGAATAAGAAACAAATGTTATCTCTGTATATAAACATAATTTTTTAAATAAGATGCGCATCTAAATTTTACACCCAAAGAATACCAATTTAAACAAGAACATTCGGAGACGGGCCATGCATTCTTCTCTGCTGCTATTCGACTGTCAAATAAATGAGGACAAACTCATAACAAATCTGAAAAATGAGTCTCCTGTGATCAAGTATGAAAAATGGGTCTTATACAAATCTCAAGAGAAATACAAGAAAATATAATCCAGTCTGAACTATGATAAACGAAGATCTCACCAGATATGGGAGACGTGCAGGAAGCCAACGATTTCGTGGTGAAAAGTGGCAACGTAAAGTTCCAAGATGACTACAATTTGATCCGGAAAAAAAATACTTTTATTAATAAGAAGGCGTGCACTGAAATGTTCAATTATCAAGCAGCTCTATTCTTCTACACATTAGAAAATACCATTATAACTTGTATTACAAAATTCGTGGTTTCCTGTGAATACACTAGATATCGTCATTCAAAGAACACAGTGATAAACTGAAGTGATGAGAAGAAGAATGCTACATATGAACGAGTATCAACTGGATCGTTCATTAAGGAGGTTCAAATACAATTAACAAGTTTGACTACCCACGCTCACCGCCGATTTAGTTCTCAAAACCGAAATCAGCAGAAAGAGGAATGAAAGAACATGAAAGACATCCAGGCCTCATGCTGTCCATATAGACCATGTGCGCCCAGGACATTTTCTCATAACCCTCAGCAAACTCTCCCTGTGTTTGCTGGACCGCCTATCTCTTTCCAGACTGGATGCTGCGAGTCTGAGGGAAAACTCAGTGCCATCCAAGGAGGATCCAATGCTATCTGTGGACAGTTCAATGCCATCAGAGAAAGATTCAATGCTATCTCAGGAGGGAGTACGAAGACCACCACAGCTAGTGACTCTCCAAATTCCATGTTCTGTGATATTTACTCTCTCCCTCACGGACTCGCACCAAAGATGTCTGTCGATCTTCACACCCCCTAATGTGGCAGTTGGGCCATGGCTATATTGATGGTGATTTCTGGAGTGTGGATGAGTTAAGGATAAGGATAAGGGGGGAGCAGGGATGGAAATTCTTTATGCATACCACTATCAACTGATGGGACGATGTCCTCCTAAGGTTTACGAGTCTTTAGCTATGCATGTGGGGAAGCGGTTGTTGTTTGTGATGGGCAACTGTTCGTCAAGAAAAAAGGACAAGGAAGAAGGAAGGGAGAAACGTACGATCTGAGCAGATGGAAAAACGAAGGTCCGATATCCAATCTAGCGTCAAACTGTGAACATAGCTGGTGGACAAACAACATGGCTGCGGATTAGAAATCCAATAGAAAATATGCATTTCTGGATCACGACAACGTCTTACATCTTAAAAAGGGGGTCTACACAATGGAGAATCGTTGCTTCAAAACGTCTCTCCGTTTCAGAAAACCTCTTACTTGAACGCCAAGGTTCGATCTCATAATTATATCAAATGCAAGGAGAAATACATTTCATAATACAGACACTTCCAAATTCAAACACTTCCTAATTCCCATCCTCATCAAGGAGGAACCTGCAGACGAGCATTTCAGCTTGTTGGTTTAATGAGTTCTACTGGAACGTCTAAGACGTGCGACTTCAATCAGAGGAGGATCCAAACACAATGTTGTATTTCGGCCGAACTTGTTGACTGTTCAGTGGAACTGATAACTCGGGGGAAAACGAGACGGAGAAGATGTGTGTATGTATGTGTGTGTGTG
>JBCEWB010389745.1:0-20784 GCA_039654565.1 Peronia peronii
AAAATGGTTGATCCTGATAACACGCTCACCCTGATAACACGATCCTTCGGGTTTGGTCCCAAGGGTGAGCGTGTTATTGGGTTTCCACTGTATATAAAATATACGCTTTGTCACAACTCATGGAATAGAATCTGTCACTGTTTTCTCTTACTTTGAGTTTAATGTTATATCCCTGACTTTACTTTGAAGTTTCCCCTTCCTCAATGTAGTGTGTCATCATAACTCGCTGTGAGATACATGCGCTGTATATTTGTTTCTAAAAACGAAGTGGCTCGCCGGACTTAAGTCCTGCTAGCCCTTGGGTCTATTCGGACTTCTTGTCTTCCTCCCCCCCCCCCCCCTCTGATTTTTGCATCAACCTGTAATCTTATTCAACGTGAATGTTGTCTAGCTTAAACTTGTTCATTATGACAGATCTAGATCTAGACCTCATTCAGTTTTTTAAATAAAAAAGATCACTGAGGTTGATGATAGATACATGTAATCATTTATTATTTATAAACATATTGTTTAGCTAAAGGTGTTTAAAGCTGCATGCACCTGTCCCTCTCCCCTCCCACAGGAACATGACACGGACCTAAAACTTCATGGCTGCATGGCAAATTCAGACATTCACACGGGCTGAATAAGTCCGGTTGGACTTCGAGACTCCATGGACTTAAATCCCGCCAGCTATGGCCTTCTAAAAAATGACAGCTACAGATCCTTACAGTTAGATACAGATTTTTTGCCCTCCTATCCATCCCTCTACTCTTTTTGTGTTAGTTCCAGCCTTCCTACTGGCTGATTTCCACTGAAATACATTATAATTACAATGTGACAAAACAGTGAAACAAAATATGCAAACAAAAAAGAGCTTCATACAAATTAATGAATCTTTATATTTAGGCTTACTTTTGCATTTCTTTCTCTTCAGGGAAAGTGTTCACATACCAGCAAGAAAATACAAGTACATGGTGTGTTGTTGTATTAGGGTTTAACGGCTTTAATGTGCCCAGTATGGTGAGAACATCCACAAGACCGTTCAAAGTATATACATATAAATTATGTATTATGTAGATGACATTACAAAAGAAATATGAATATGTATATATAAATTTGGTTAATCAAAGATTGTACAGCAAGACTAACAAAAGATGGATACACCATATGCTATCCACAGGGTTTCCATTTCTCTCTTGCCCTGACAACCCCTCCCTCCTCCACCCCCCCCCCCTCCCTTTTCATCCATTCCCTCCCCTATCCAAAGCTGTCACTTCCACCGCCAGCAGGAGATAACCACCCTCAGGAGTTTGAAAGACTTATCAAGAAGGTAACATAAACCACTAGCACACACAAAGCTTATAATGTACACATTTTGCACTGGCCATGTTTATTACTGTTTACATTGTTTAAAAAAAAAAAAATTTTTTTTTAAAGCGTCATAATTAAAAATCTGTCGCTTACTGACAAGAAAAAAAACCACACCTGTTTGTAATAGACAAAACACATCCAAGACAAAACCATACATCTATCACAGCACCATGACAATGGCATCAATCATTTTCAGCACATCTGAGCTATTGACAAAAAAAAAAAAAAAACCAATAACATTATAGCACTAGTCATTTGATGAGCTCTGTCGGTATGACACTCTTGAATTACATGTTAAACATAATCCTGCTGGCCCATTTCTTGTACTCTGACATTATCTGATAGCTGTCAAGCTCAGCGATACCATGAGGCATTAGCTGTATTTTGGCTTAAGTTTGACTTTTATGGTGGTATTGATAAGATTGATACGGAGTGATAAATCTGAATTATGGCATTCCTGATAAGACTGATAAGGATTTGAATGCCTAACAGGCAACTGCCTTATATGTTTCCTAGGAAGGCCAGGGCATTTACAACAGTCTCCTTTGTGTTTTCAGGTAACAATAGCTTGTAAAGCACTTTGATCTTGTACAGAATAGGTATTATATAGACATAACTATTAGGTAGAGCACTGATGGCATGCACGAGCATGACATTTACATGATGACAGTTCAAAGACCCAGGTACACATGAATAACATGGGAACATATAAGGCGACGCATCTGACTGATACTGCAAAGTGCTTTAAGTGCTTGATTACATTGTGCTAAGCATGTCTTGCTCATAGGTCAACAATCACAGCATATGAGTGAGTAACTTCCTGAGACAGCAATTCTATAAAAAACTTAGCCTAACTTGTACTTATTTCACCAAATCCAAAGCCTGTGAGCGAGTTCATCATAAGTATGTCAACAGTCAATCAAAGGATTGTAAAGAGCATGATGTGATATATTTCTATTTGTTACAATAACTCAAATCTCTAGTGTTTGGGCAAGAAAAATTTTCTTCCTCACCAAAATAACTCAAGGTTCTAACAATGTATCTTAATTCCATCTCTTTGGGTCTCTCAGGAAAGAAACAAATAAAAAAGTAATATAAACAACAACTAAAAATAAAAATAAAAAATCCAGAAACACACACACACACATACAAAAAAAAAAAAAACCCCAAAAAACTGAAAACAAACAAAATACATCCTGCAATTTGTGAGTGTATAAAAAAAAAAAGTAATGTCAACAATAACAATTAAAAAAAAAATGATTAGAATAAAACACACACACATAAACACACAAAACAAGAGAAGACAAATAAAACACATCCTATAATCTGTGTCTTCCAGGTAAATGATAGTCTCTTTGCTAGACAGGATGCTAGTAGGTTTTGGAGCCCAGAGCCTCTTGCACACTTTTCCCCTACACACGACATCATATTGATACACACTAACAGACACACTGAGGAGAAGCCAATTCAAGATTCATATACAGTCAAGTCCACTTAAATCGAATTTGCTGGGACCAACCTAATGGGTTCGATTTAAGAGAGTTCATCTTCCTGTTTTTAACACGGGGAGGAGGGGGAGAGGGCAGAGCAATTCTCGAATGACTAATGAGGAAGTATTTTATTTTATTCCAGGATTATTTCCCTTTGTAAAGAAATCACGCCATGGCTTCCAAACTTTGTGCTTATCTTAAATCCAAGCCCTCTCATATAACTGTATTGCTAGCTCTAATAAGGGCTGCATTGAAAGCAAAATAATGTACAAAAAAGTTAGAGATAGAATGATGTTAGTTTTACCTGTGAAAAGAACTGCTGATGAGTAGGTTTTAGCCCTGAATAGGACTGTTAATGTTTTAGTCGTAAAAAGGGCAGTTGAGTAAATTTTACCCCTGAAATAAAGTTTGAAAACAATTAAAGATTGCCATCACACAGTCTGTGAGGATATAAGTGAGTCAACCGCAAGCGAAAAAAAATTAGCATGATGTAGAATCTGGCCTATCCCGTCAAGGTGCGAGAACCAACATCACAACACCAGCACAGCGCTCTATTAAAACGTAACCTACACACTTTGTAATACATGTACATCTAACATGTGTAGCACATTTATGCCTATACCTGTACCATAGGTTCTGCCAGGATACCTGATTATTGATCGATTGCTCAGCAGCGCTGACTGCACCCGTGCCAGCTTCACTACATGATCTAGATCGCTAGATCTTTACTGCTAGATCGACGTGTAAATCTAGATCTAATGTCGTCGTCATCACTGTGACTTTCTTCTTCTAAATTATGCTCAAATTCTTTATCTACGTCTGATTTATTATCAACTGCATATTTCACATCAAAAATGCGTGTTTCTTTATCATATTGTGAAGGTCCCGCACCACCCGTTTGTCAGACTTTTCAAAAATTTAATGTGATTTTCAAACGATTGTAGCTATCAAATGCATCTTTCCAATATGGCGAAATTTGGCAACGACTTCCCTTGAGTACTCTAAGCCATGTTCCCGCGAGATCTCGTGCTTAGGACCGAATATCCGTTTATAAAGAAAACGAAAGTAAAGACGATACACAGCGGGTGTTGCAATACTGAATGGGTTAATAGGCACAGAGGATAAAAAAATCTATTGTTTCGTTTTTATTCGATTTATCAGAAATTCGTTTTATCAGAGTTCAGTTTGAGTGGACCCGACTATATCTTGATGACCACCAGCACAGTGCATTCTATCACAAATGCATTTGTCTTATCATATATCAGGAGACAGCAACAAGATTTCCCATCCAAAGTGAACTCAAATGAACATTCACAAATGCTGTCCAGACATGGCCTGTTTGAGGGTGACAAGCTTCTCTCCCATCTCAGCACTGGGAATTCCAGTCCCTCTCAGCTTTGGGTCAGTGATGATCAGCCACACTGTGCCTTGGCCAGGCCAGGCTTCAAGATGTGGGCCATAACAACAGAAGGCCATAACAACAGAACCTTTACACCCCATGATCACAATGTTCTTCGCTTCAAACTTCAGCCACAGTACAGCCACAAAACATTATACCAACCCAAAATGTTCCCAGCAATCAATCTCAACAAATCTGCTTCCAGACACATCACGTTTCCACATCACTCATGTTCCAATTGCACTGGAATGATTTACCATCAAGCTATTAGAATAACTATTCATGATGACTCCAACCATCATTCTAATTGCCTGCATAAGATGCTCAAGACGGAGTTGGCGATTATCTGATCTGGAGGTATCAGGCGGCAAAGAGGGCAAAGGTTGGTGCTCTGTTTGTTGAAAAACTTCGACTCAAATGATTCACAGTAAAACTGTCCAGGTAAATAGTGACACCATTCAGCAGTCGCCTTTGCCTGTATGACTGAAGAAATTGCATGTGTTTTGGGAAAGCCTCAGCAGTTCTCGGAGAGCTCATCAACTCTTCTTGTACTTGCTCAAAAATTCTTTCTGGAACTTGGATCCCCTAGCCAGCAGTATGAAGCCTGGGCTGCCGGCATAGACAACGTATCTGGAGCAGAGAGTGAGAAGAATATCATTTATTTATAAACACACCAGTGAAATAAATATACGAATACAAGAATAGCAATTCTTTAGTTGTCCAAAAAAAAAAAAAAAAAAAGAGTCATGACCAGTTTACAATCTGTAAAAAAACTGCAACAAAAAATATAGAGTATACAATATAGGTAGACATATACAAGTACTGCTCTTCAATACACACACAACATACATACATATATGTCATGCAGCCAGTCAGAATGAGACGTATGTTGATTTTTCACCATATGAGATTTTTGGTATCATGTGAAAGCTTATTTCATACCCTTTCACGTGGTGAAGAACGTTTTGAGCTAGCTTCATTCTAGCCAGAGATATTGCAGTTTAAAGAGACAAGCGGGGACCCCCCAGCAATTGGCCGAAATTCTGGGAAAATCGAGTTTAAATGAACAGTCGAATGTATCACTCTACATATCTACCTCACAAAAATCCGATTATAATGAGAATATTTTTATAAATTGACCGTAAGACATATATTGTCTTGTTCAGAAATGAATGTAGTTTCGATTTCTGGAATAAATAAAAAAAGCCAATATCTGACCCCCCTCATCACATTCAAAGCCTGAATTCTCGGTTTTACCCCAGTGACTTACGTCTCAGTTCGTCTGGCCATGAGACATATATCTATTTCTTTGGCAATCAAAGATATTCTTTTCACATATGCACACACATATGCAATACACTTACATACAAACACAAGATTCACATTCATCTATATAAATTGTGTGGCATTCTGAATGATGACTACACCACACTGTCGATTAGTGCTTCAGATTAGTGAACTGCTAACAGCTCTGTGAAATTTGAGCTGAGAGCTTTGGATGAGCAGCGTGAAGAACACCAGCTGTTACTGGCTTGAGTGAATCAGACAAACATGAGCTGCTGATAGTCCATGCTGATCTGATACACTATCCCTTGGATTACATTGTGGCATACACATGAGATGTCATCTGTTATCCTACTGTCACTGTAATCCTATAAGTGACAAATGTGGGGATCTAACGGGACCTGAAGAGAGAAGACCAACTGTTTTTGCCGAGTTCAGTGAGTGGTGGTGTAAATTTGACTGCAAACGTATTGTATACAGGGTTCACACTCCCTAGATGCCTTAAAATTCAAGGACTTTTCAAGGATTCTACAACTGTATATAAGGACTTCATGTAGCTGAATATCTTCACAAACACGCGTAGATACATGTCTTTACGAATATTTTGCTGAACAGACTTACACGTAGGCTTATACATGAACAACAGATGGTATTGCAGATCTCATGCTGGATTTGTGCTCTTACTGATGCTGAAACTCACTCTGCACAACACACAAGTATATGTAATTAACTGGTTTGATGAGAATCAGTTTATGTTAAGAACTAAACCCATTCAGCCAACTGAGTGACTTATTGTAAACAATTGCCCCCTCCAGGCATCTTACAATTACTCTTTCATTGATAAATATACATGTAATTGAAGATTCAAGGTGGGATGTAAAATTTCATTTAAAAGGCATGAAACCGTGCATAGTTATTTATTTTTATCATTATCATTTTTTTTTCTTTTCTAATGTGTGTAGGGGCGGCAGTGTTACAGCACTAGCATTGGGTTGACAATTTAAATACATCTATACTGTGACAATCTACTTATAAATTAAGAATGACCATAAACTGACATGTAGAGAGAGGTTTTAGTAAAAATCATTAAAAATGCAGCTGGCTTTCACACTTTCCAATTCAGTAAATCTCACTGCAACTGACTTTAGATCTAAATCAATTTGTTATTCGTTCACCTGCATCAAAAAACTACTTTTTTTCTTTCTTTCTTTTTTTTTGTCTTTTATATACATGTAGATCTATGTAGATCTAGGCTCTAGAACTACAAGTAGCCAGCAAAAAGGTCGCATAATACTAATACGTAGAGCTAGGCCTATGTAAGAACATTACAAGTTGACCAGATGATGCTGCAACTTTATTATTTCTAAACATACAAAGAAAGCTCTTACTTGTAGATTTACTCCACCTATAGACCTACTTATCTCTCTTATCACAATAGAGCTAGATCTAGATCTACATCCTGGTAGATCTCCTCGGAATGTTGAGCCGAAGATCCTGACGAGATCTCAGTAGGCCTGTTGACTAGATCTAGATCATGTCCTCTTTCTGCTCGTCAAGTAGTAACCTTTTACAGTTAACAAATGGCAAACGACCGCTGAACTCAATATTGGGTATAGATCTTTGAGTAGGCCTATGTAAACGCGATTTGAGATCCCAACACAAGTCTAGGTTGCCTGTTGCCTATTCGTATCTTCATTTCAGGCATGCACACAAAACATTCATACTTTCCTTTTCGCTTTCTTTGTTCTGCAAATGTATCGAAATGTCAGCAGCCAGCAAGACGCTTCTGAATTAAAAAGTTCATTTTTTCCGCTGAAGTACAAGTCTGAAATTTCCCGACTAATCCATCACAATTACAACTAAAACTGGCGTCGTCGAATTGCACTGGGCCTGCAGGCCTAGATTAGGCTAGATCCGCAGTGAATGAAACAAAGAAAATTATCAACATCCGGGCACGTGGTAGGAAACGAACTTATGGCAAATGTAAAATACGGAGCGGCTGTCGGGCATGTTCGGTTGATGGAAAAGTGAAGAAAAAAAAAGTCCTATTCTAACAATCGGTCACTGAACAATACTGACCACCTGTGGAAAAATATAAGGACTTTTCAAGGACTTTGGCAACAATTTCCAAATTCAAGGACTTTTCAAGGAATTGAATTTTTTTCTCAAAATTCAAGGACTTTCAAGGACCGTACGAACCCTGTGTATAAAGAGAGGACAGAGGGCTTGGTGATATGAGAGAGAAAAGAAGGCACATGATAGAAGAGTTTCAGATTGTTTGTAGTGGAGCTTTTCTGCTCTGGAGGTCTAAAAGGTTGATGATGATGATGACAACACAACTGTTCAATTAAACATTTTATTAAAATTTTCTTTCACATACAGGATACTCTATTAGTTTTCTACATGTTTTCTTTCTTTCTTCGACGATGAACCAAAAGGTTAGAAAATTTGGCCAGTAACATCACTTGTTCTCATTTTTAACATGCTGAATTTTACAAATTGTTGTTTGGGTCTTTCAGTGCAATGAGTTAGATGCTGACAGGTAGTCCATCTTAAATTTTAAGATCTTTGTATAAAACAATGATGATGATAAGAGTACAAAATCCAAAAACTAACATATTAACTATGGTTTGTTTTTTTTTGGCCGTACTAAGAGCCAACTAGGCTGGAGAATTTGGTTTACATGTAACAAATTTTTAGCAGATTTCTACATCTAATTCCATGAATTGCTATTTACATGTCCTTTTTTCCTCATGTTTGGATAGTTACTGGTGGACAGCGTGCCTTTTATTCATGACACTTCTATAAAATGATAAGATGATGATGATGATCATACTTTACTGTAACATGTGCTCTCTGTACAATGACATGGGTGTGATATCTGAACTTCACTAATGCAGCGCTCTGGTATATAACACAGGACTAACTCCACAGTGGTCATTTACAACTGCAGCTAAACTTCAACTTCAGGCTAGGACCTGTTATGCCCACAGTCCACAGATTACAGTCCCAAATGTCAGAGGACAACACTGTCCTCAATGCAAAGCCAAACATCTTCACCTTGGGCCTCTGTCAGCTTTTAAACAGAACACACAGTGAGAGAGAATGCAGAAAGTAAGGACTCTGATCTGGGCAAATAGAATATTTGTTCCTTTCCTGGTGGGCAACAATTACTATACTGCACGACACAATAGACCTTATTACAGAAGCCGAACACTGAAATTTGAAATGGATGCATTGAGCAAGAAACGATCTGCATGCTATATAATGTATAAGATAGATGGCACATGAACAGGGACAGATTATCTACAAGTACACGACCAATACTACTCACTTTTTGTGCTGCAAAGCCTCCAGTAGTGTGGACTGTGAGGAAATCTTGTACAGTTTCTCCTCTTCTCTGTTCTCAAAGTAAATCTGCATCACATCCACAGAGCAAAGAAAGATAGATAGAAACAGGGTATAATACATCAGTATGTACAGTTGTCTAAACAGTTTATCTTCCTCCAACACATAATTTATTTCAACCATCTTTGTTTCTTCTCATGTGACAGTTATCTCAATCTCAGTTATATGAAACTTTAGCCAATCTGAAGGCCTGTTTAGTGGTCTTAACCTTTTCACTACCAAGTACTTTTTCCTTCATGTTCCTAGGAAAATTTTGATGGACCTAAAATTATGAGTGATTTAAGATTTTTGGCTATTGCTGTATAGAATCAAAAACACTGAAGAGGCACATGAGACAATGTGAAAAGGAATGATGTACAGTGTATGTCAATGAGCACTCAAGGCAGAGGTAACATGACATAAGATGTATGTCAACAGAGCAATGAAAGGGTCAATATACACTTACAGAATGAACCAATCTCTCACCTATGGTAATAACAGCCACAGACATGTCATTGTTGGAGATGGCAAGAGCAAGACTTGCATATCTAGAGGTCAAAAATGGTATACAAAACCACTGGTTCACATCAACTCTCTCAAAGACCTCCATTCTAAAAATATACACTGGAGCTTTATGTTTAATGACACCAGGAACAATGACAACGAAAAAACTTCAAATCCCGTTTTTTTGTTATATGTATTGTATGAGAAACTGCTTGAAGAACCACTGTGTGTGTGGGGGGGGGGGGGGGGGGGAGTGCAGTGGCTCTGTGTTTTGGCATCTGCTCCAAAGTGAAAACAACTCACGTCTGTGAGACTGCGGGTTCCGGCTGGGCTCAACGCATTGGGTCCTCCCATTGGGGGATGGATGGACACGAAGATCGAAAAACCTGCATTTTTTCATTGACTCAACGGTCCCCTGGCTTCTTCTGGGTAGGGAAGCCTGGCATCTAGCCTTCTCAGATAAGGGCGAATATATTTCGGAGGTCCTGTGTTACGCACATTAAAGAAGCACGTTAAAGAACCCTCGGCAGTTCAAAATTGAAGAAAGAGTAGGCTGCATGCAGCTGGCAAAATTTCCAAATTCCAAATTTCTACCCACAAAAATTCTGACCAAAATCAGGTGGCTACTTAAAAAGTCGCGATAATCCTATTGTCTCAGGATCAAAAGACTTAAGAAAAAAAAACCGCAAAAACCACAATTAAAAATCAAAATGTTGGTAGTAGCGAGAATTTGTGTGTGGACACAGCTGATATTGGTAACCTTTTGACTTTGTGTATAGCTATGTTGCTCACAAGACAGAAATTATAGGTCTGCCTGTTTACATGCTATTGCCTGCCTCATGATTGGTCTCTGTCGCAGCACACCTTCTCTACTAACTTACAATGTTACAGTACAAAGTTATGTTGCTATATAGCCAATGATAATATTGTGATGATATTATGACCATGCGCACAGGATGCAATACATATCATTACACATCCACTACATTTGCCATGTCGCTGTGCTGTGGACAGTGTGTTCACATTAACTGAGCAATCTCATTCTTCTTGGTCTAGGTATGTACTGAAAGAGGATTATTTGTTTACCTTTACTGGCAAATACTGCAATTTGCTTCTGTCAAATAAATGAAACGAATCAGTAGCGACCAAAAGGATGCGATCCTCATTTCAGCTAATGTAAGATCAAAACTTAATGCTAAGACATACTGCCTGAAACAAAATACAGTATGTCGCATTTGCTGTCCACCTGCACAGGGGAAGTAACCATACAAAAACTGCGTGCATAACATTGTTATTTTCCTTCATAAATATCAATGTACTGGAATAAGAAGACATCAGGAATAATGAGACATTTTTGTGAAAACACTGACTGTCGTTATATGCGAATCTCACCGTACATATTCTATTTTGTTATAACTATCTCTATCAAGATAATTTTTAAATGCCTCTGCAAGCAAATAAACATCCTCGCTGCTAAACTGTTTCATCCACGTAAAAATACATAAATAATGATCTACTATGTCTAGGTCAGTAACGACTCTGATAAGTTTAGTAGCCCTTAAAGGCAGCCGCTTTGTTTGTTTCCCTGAAAGCTGAGGACATACTGAGTGCCTCTGCTTGGATCTGTTAGGGTGGCAACAGGAGGTAAAGCACTAAGAGCTTGTACACTATATGGGGATAAGAACAAAATAAATGCTCTGTGTTGTCATTGGTTTAGCTGCCAGTGTTACATTTACCAACCTTATTGAAAGTTTTGCTTCATTGACTCCCAAAGAACTGTAGCTGTTACATGAAAATTCCCTGAAATCAAGCCAAGATTACAGAAGCCAGCCCACCATTCAGTCAGAGTCTCAGTTGATGACTTACCTCCAAGTTCTCAGCTTTGTACTTGTGTTCCACATCCCAGTGTGGTGGCTCCACTTCAGGGCCAAACATGTGGGCCAGATGGTCGTGGAAACTGGGGAAATTCAGGCACAAGAAGCATCAGTAAACACAGAAAACCATGAGAAGACATGCAGCATTTTCTGGTAGACGTACGGCCAAAACATAAAACCACAAGAAGACATGTATCATTTTCAGATAGAAGTGATGCCAAAAAAGAAAAACCATGAGAGGTCATGTATCATTTTCAGATAGAAGTGTGGCCAAAACAGAAAACCATTAGAAGACATACAACATTTTCTGACAGAAAGAAAGTAATCCATTCTAAATTAACTGTAGCCAACCTGTTCGCAGTTTCACCTTTTATCATATCAAAAGTGCAATATCAAATATGTACAATAGACTATGTGCTATCCAAATTTTACCCAAGCTGATATTTATGTATGGTGAAAAAAATTTCTCTGAGAGTCCAGAAACAAACTTTATCTCTGCCAACTGCAGAAGAAGAGATGGAAAAAAGAGGCAAGTTTTACCAGCTCTGTTCATGAAACGCTGCAATAAAATCAGTCTCAGTATGCTCTGGGTAAAAGAAAATCACCGGCCAATGCAAAACTCCCTCTGCGTCCAGATGAACTTTGGCCCCTGTAGGATTGTGGGACTCCAGTGTGGTCAGCAACAAAGGGTCCAGCTTTGCATCTTTGGAGACCTTCATGCTGGCAATGTTGATACCTCGACTCTGGGAGAAAATAACCATCACAGCAAACATCAGTTCATACATCTGCTCAAGCATTCACCAATTTCCAGACACATTTTCTATCTGCAGCCAGTGACTTTGTCCTTCTTTTCTTCCATTTTGTTGTGATTCTCTACTCACTGAGAAAATCTGGACAATTCAAGCTCATGTGATCCCTAAGTTAAGACTAAACCGGTTCACTGCCAAGGCTGTTGGAGCACTCTATTCTGTTGTCCCTCCGATGTCAAAACCAAACATGTTTTCAGAAATTGAATTGTGTAGTCTGCATTCTTAGGGTTACTGAGCTTTTAAAATTGTGTTTTCACTCTGCCAAGGTTGAGTAACTTGAATTTGAAATGATGTCTAAATCTTCTGGTGGATATATTCCTGGCAGTAGTAGGGTTAATAAAAACCCTGTAACTCCCAAAACCAGTACATGCATTATTTTTACAACAAAAACAAACACTGCTTGCCCCTGGGCACTGATTTTAATTGATTCTAAAAAGTAAACAAACAATAATATAATCTTTTTTGAATGAACACCACCTGTAAAAAAAAAAAGATGAAAAAAAACCCACCATAACTTTGGCTGACAGCAAAAACAAGATGTCATGTCGTGGCTTAAATTATACTTCCAATAAACATAAACTCATCACTTCTAAATAAACCTACTGCCTCTTGGCCATTTCTGAAATACAAGGCAATCAGAATGATTCTTCATATCCATGTCTGGGCAGCCATTTTGAAGTTTGCACCAATTAGTGTACAAATAGTGAGCAGTGGGTTGGAGACAGATGTCCACAACGTTTTCAGAGAGCCAAGTTCGCTTCACTGAAAGGTGCATAAGTTGCAACGGCACAATGAATGACATCACCTTTATGTTAACCTCTAAATCTTGTTCACATAAGTTCAAGTAAACTGTTATGTAGGCTGGTTTATGGATCAAAAACAAAGGGTTTGTTATAACAGTGGGAAATTAACCACTCAAAACAAGATTCAGAAAGAAGTTTCATTTTCTTCATGAAAAGATCTACAAAGATATGAAAATGAGCCAAAGAACACACTGGCTCACTGGGTTGCTCTCCATGTCCTTATCATGAACTGCTGGTTGCCCTTACAATATTATTTCTATTGCCTTGCTTCTTTCCGCTTGCTAGCTCAGTCCAGGGGGGATACCATTCGCAGTGGGACACTGCCAAGAGCCTAACCCACTCACAGTAAGGGGGTGGAACATAGCCAAAGAACAATTTCTAAAAGCTGAAAATTATGCTAAGTTTTGATAGATTTAACTCTCTCCATGCTAAGACATTTCCACGGCTGTGCCAGAGGAATTTAAGCATGAGCTGTAACAACTGAAAAATGATAAAAAATCAATATGAAACAAGCGATCAAACCACAACCTTTTGCTATTTTCATGAAAAAGGAAGTACTAAAGAGTTACTTTTCATACTGATAAGCATGGTGGATGTCAAAAACAATACAAATTATGATTTGAAGATCATTTATATGATTGGCATGGAAAAAGTTAATGCTAACTTTTCTTGTGTCACTACTGACTGACACTTGGCATCTATAGATTTTGGCAAAAGGTCTGTCTGCACACAACTATGATTTGTCAACTTCACTTTGCTGTTTCCCATCAGTGAGATGCTAGATGGAATGACGAGTCAACATCTGCTGCAGAATAGACTCATACACTCACAGATTCCTACCTGTATAGTCTGAAGCAGTTTCCTCTCCTCGGCTTCTTCCTTGCGTTCTTTAGCAGCCTGTCGTCTCTCATCTCTCTCTTGTTCTCGCTGGAAAACATCAGACACATCGCAGGTTTCAACAACGTTCTCAAGCTCACCGCTCATCAACACTGATGGTAAAACGGGAATCCTACTCTGATCAAACTAACCAATTTTACATTTACATTAAGTTATCGTTTAATTACCGTGAAAAAAAAAAATACAAATCAAAAGAGAAGAACGATTACATTAGGAGCATCATTTGCTTGCAAGGAAAGGTTGAGAGGCAGCCATAACAGTTTGTCATCAAAAGGATATCTAGAATATCTGAAAGAAAATGATCACCAGTCATGAGTAGTGGGAAAGAGAAACATATTAATGAATTCTGAAGTTGTCAGATGAAAGAGGTGATAGCAGTAGAGCTCTGATTGAGAAAGAATTCACAGGTACCTATGATAATGAAAGAAGAACTAAAAACCCTAATGAACTGAACGAAACATAACATGTTTCCCATTTTACCATGAAAAGACGAATCATTTCATTCTAATGATACAGTAATCTCCTATGGCGGTAATTATGCTAGATTATTTTAAAATGAAGCAGTAAATTTTATACTAGATTATTTATCACCAAAAAAAAATAAAAAATAAAACATATTATCTCGAGGACGATCATAGGAACTGAATTGGTCCATTGTGGTTTCCGAGTATTTCCAGGCAAGAGACAAAAAGAGAGAGAGAGATAGACAGACAGACAGACAGAGAGAAAGAGAGCTCACACACAAGGGCGATAACAATGATAATCCTTGGCCGACTGACAGTGAAATCTGACCACAATGGTGGTCTACGGTGTTGGCCACACTTAGATCATACCTGGCACTTTCCTTGAGAAAATTACCAGCTATATATAACAACAGTGACATCATGTGATTACTCAACAGCTGTAGGACACAAACAGACATCCCATGAGACTTTTTGTTCATACTCTTCTCATTACCTTCTTTTTATCTGCCTTGACTCGGAGATCTAAGACTGTCTGGTTCTCTGGTTCAATCTGTCAGACAGAAAAATTTCTTCATCAAATACTGTTGCACACGATCTTAAACAAACATACACAGCACATTAGCGCCAGCCGAGGCATTAGAATATCTCTGTTGTGAAATAAAAATATGAGGCAATATAGACTGGCAGTGTTCATAAATCAAACTAGCAGACGTATAATTTTCCAGTATCTTAAACTTTTCTCCCATGTGGCTGTCTGCCACAAGTATAAGTGTGCACTAATGCTTGAATAAGAAAAGTATCTTCTTTCCATCATATCTTACACATTCTGACAGACACACACACACACACCAAAAAAATTAACTAAAGAAAAGAAAATTCTTGTGCAAAACAGTCTTGCTATAGCTATATCTGACACATTATAAATATCTTTGACCAGTGACTTCTCTCAGTTGGAAGGTCAGAAAATTGCTGTTAAGATACAATTGTGACATGCTCATGTTTAACAATGCTGGATACAGCAGCCTGTCATCACAAAGCCACATACTACATTCTTGATCACTTGGTAAATCGGCAGCTTTACAATACATGGCACTGTCCAGTGAATGATAGTTATTAGCTCCCTCTCCCTCCCGACATGAATGAACCACTCACCATCAGTGCGGCATCACACCATCTCAAGGCATCCAAGAATTTGTTCATCCGAAAACAACATTCTGCACCTGGACAAGAAAAATGATTACATATTTAGCAGACACTTGATGTATAACATTCCTATTGGGAAATTGTCAAGCGTATCTAAACACTATCTATTGATCCATTGCGCTTCACTTGTTTACTTCCACGTCAGCCATTTGAAGTTTGCTGACCTTGCGACAAAATTCAGGCGTTCATGATGTCATATACAGTGGATCTGTATACTGTCTACTCATAATTCCATGAGCGCATTATATAGGTGGATGAATGAGGGAGTGTCACTGCAAATGCAAAGTCTCTAATTACAATCTTTTAGTTTACAACATCAGGTAAGACTTGAGATGGCTTGGGACGATACACACCAGATAACAACAATAGCAAGACATCCCTGCTCTCAACATGCACACTTCTTTCACTTGTGCTGATGACATAAAACTTCTACGTATTCAAATTTATTCACATATCCTTACTATATTTTACAACTGCAAATAGTAACAAAAGAAAAATTCCTGCCCCTCTGGAAAATGTAGAATCACACTGCATGTAATTTTTTGGGTCCCTCTCCCTTCTCTCAGTTCCCTCCTATGTCTTTCCTATCTCTGATTCAAAGAAAACATAGATATGGGGTTTAAAACAACGAATAAAAAAGATATGTCTCCATTGCTACCATGAATATTACAAAGATATGAGATTCTCACCTCTAACAATCGCTTTCAAATGGTCTGGTTTGAATTTGCGGGCAAAGATACAGTCGTTGAAGGATGACCTGAAGTTACCTGAAATACCAATGAAAAAATGACAGAGAATTGTACACACTGGCAAAAAGAACACCGTGGGCTGTTGGCCCTCTATCTGGCAGGTAAGACGGTAGAAAAAGTCTGATATGAATGAACACCTTCTAAATCAGTCAGAGGTCATGTGGTGGATGGTGTACACTTAGATTCGACTTGTCATATGCTAAAAGTACTAGCTCCTTTTTTGGAAAGTTGGGAAATAGGGAATGATTCATGATACAGTATTATGTTGTTTGTTAGCCTTTCAACCTCCAGGGCAGGTGGTTGTCTCGGATTTCATACAGCATAGGTCATCATTGTACAGATTGTATGTAAGAATAGTGGCAAACGGGTCAAGAATAAAAAAAATGAGTATATTTCCATTTTCAAGTTTGCCTTCAATGACACATTGCTCAGCAACCTCAAATAACATTCACTACCAATCACCTACATTTCCCATGACCTCCCCCCCCCCCCCCAATCATCATCACAACCATACACTCACTAAGACAAGTTTCATTCATGACCAAGGCAAGTCAAGTACCTAGATGAAACTGTGCTGCTGCTCGGTTGGCGTAGAGAACGGCATTGAGTTCAGCGTCTGGACATTTGCTCTTGATTCCCTCGGTGTAGTTGTCGATGGCAATCCTGTACTTCTTCAGTTTGAACTGCTCATTACCATCTTCCCGGTAACTGTCTGCACGGGCTGGAAGATTGCAATATGGTTAAAACAAAGCTGCAGTTTTAAACGCTTTGAGAACAACAGATGCAAAATTAGAACAATCTGAAAAATCCATGAGGCATGTGAATAAAACATTAACACTTCAAGATACATTCCTTTTTTAAAAGTAAGCACACACCATAATAATTTAGATTGGAAGACCTGTTTCACTTTTGCCATTTTGTTTTTGCTGTATATCCCTTCTAAAAATGACTGCGTATCTCATTTATAATCAATATCAATCTCATGAAAGACCAGGAAAAGTTGCTGCCATATTCTTTAGCATTTTGTAAAAATGAAGTGCGTTAATGGTAAACGATACCAGATTTGGGGCCTACTCCAGTAGGAAATTTGACATCCCTGATATTGCTAAACATTAACATGCTGTTTGCAGATATATGAAAACTAGATCTTCTGTAAGCTTCTGCAAAATTCAAAGTTTACCACAATCTTGGTGAAATCTGATTTCATTCAGCTCATTTGAAAGTTTGTCAAAGACGGAATCAAAAAAAAAAAATTATGTTTCTGGGCAGTGCATTCTGACAGCAAGCTCTGCTTCTGAACTTTTCTTAATCCTTCAAATGTCAAGGACCCATCTATCAAAGATTTCTTTAGGTTTCATATTTTACATTAAAGTTTATCTCTAACCAACTTACAATATGTGGAAATATGGAATTTATATCATATCCCCGAAAGGCACAATACAATCCATGTCCTTCATAGACAAATCCTGAAGGCCCAAAATAGTCAACAACATATTTTCTTTAAGCATGAACATGTCTCCATAAATTTCTTGCACATCACTAATTTTATTGACATTTTAAGGGTTAACCAAGTGACTAACTCATTAAATGAATGTTTTCCTTTCTGCTATACTACGATAGTATCTACGCAATTTCACTTTGAACTGTGTATTGATCTTACCTGTTGGGTTTTCTGATTCATACTTGAGCTGCATCAGTCCTTCAATTTCAGGCGGTAAGGGCTTACTCCAGTCAATCTCCTTCATGAAAGCTGGGTGGTTAAGTAGTTCCTTAAATGAGGAGGATACATGAGTTATTGTGTATGCTAAACAATTTTGTTACAGGATGGATTTTCCATTTCAGATTAAAATTCAACTGTTAGATCACTTTACTTATACATCGGATACATAAAGCTCTGCTTCACTTTTATTCTAGGCTTCTTTATTAAGCTTGATATTTGATGAACCCTGACCTGTGTGAATAAATGAAACAAAAAATCCTGAAAAAGCAATTCTTCACCTCTGCTATTTCATCGATTGTCCTTGTATCTTCAGGTTCTGTCAGCTTCTTCTCTCGTGCTGCCTTAGATCTTTCTGCAACAAAATCTTCAAGATCTGAAGTCAATCGCTCCACCAGATCCCTCCGCTCCTCATCAGTCATATTTTTCTTGGCACCTGACATGATTCTTCAGTCCCTTAGTATAATGTTTTACTGTGCTTTTCCTGAAAGAAAAATGAACACAAAGTTATGACATTAATTACTATTCTTGAGAATGGCTAAGTTTTGAAACTCCATGCTGATTATGATTTGCTACATTTGAACTAGATCTAAATCTCCTCTATAGCTGTGAATAGTAATAGTGTAATGAATTATCATTCAATGTTAAGTGTTTTTTTTCCTGCTTAATAAGAGGCCTAATAAAAATATTTTCATATCTGAGGGCACTTGATAAGAGATGTGGTCTTTACTTTTTACACAACTGCGAAGAGACTTTTGATGGTATCGATATTCGCTGACGTAGAAAGGCTCATTTAATATGAATCTTGCACAATTTTCATGTAAAGCTCCACTCAAAATAATTTGTTATTATAATGTATGAGAGATTTTCACTTTCAGATTGAGGTCATGGATTAGTGAATGAACAGTGGCCAATGTGAATCAGTACTTCAATCTGATGGTTTTGGGTAATTAGCAACACCTAGATCTACCTTTATATTTGTCATTTATTAATTAAAGAAAAAATTTATATGTGTGCTGGTGTTTGTCTTTTTATAAATAAAATGGTGTATAATTTATAAGAGGTGAAGGGGTCTTGATCTATGATATAGATATATAAAATATAGATTACATCTATACTCCATCTAATTTTAAATAGCAGTGAGGACTGAGATACCTCAACGAAGGCTACCATGTGCATCTACCTAAGATGTGCCAAACTCACTCTAACAAATTAGACTTTCATCAAATTTTTAAAATCAGATCTAGATGTAGATCTAGATCTACATATAGATCTACAACAAACTCAGAAATCTGAAAATCTACACCACTATTTTACTTACTGGGGATACTGAAAAGAGTAAGATTACCATGTGTGAGTAATCTGTGAGACCAGCTGAGATAAGCATAAGACTGGACCACAGTTCTTAACAAACTGGAGATGAGGGAGGAAATAAAAAAATGAAAATCAGCTTAAGAAACAAAGTAAAGGGAAGAGAGAGAAAGGATAATGAACATGAAACAATTTGGCTATGAAATCCATTGATGTAGATCTAGATCTAATATCTGTCCCAGATCTAGCCTATCTATCAATGTCATGCTCATAGGAATATTCATATAACTGAATTTCTCTATCTGTCATTTCTAGCCCAGAAATTTTGGCTCACCACATCCCACGACAGACTCCAGATCTAATCAATCTAGAATCTAGATTTAGGTCTAGACTAGATCTGAGTCATTTCTCTTCACAACCCAAAATAGTTTTAGAGGTCTAGATGTACATCTAGATCTTGATAAGCTACAGATGTCTACCCACCTGAGTAGTGTAGTCTTGTTGAATCAAAGCGATCAGTCAGTAAGACAAGTTAGATCTAAAGGGTACCTGAGAGATGAAGTCCTCACCAGCATTGGTTTATTTACAAACTCTCTGCCACACCACATGGGCCGGACGGGAGATCTGCGCTACTTGCACGGCTGCCGAGATAACTTGGGTTCAATGTTCCTATGACGGATGTCGTAGGCTAGCGAGCCATGAATTGATATATTTTATTCGCCCTTTTCGGCTGATGCTTAGGATGCGAATGCAATATATCTGTGAAGAAACTGAGACAGCACAGATATGATTGTTGCCATCACAGCGAAACAAGATCCACTTAGGCTTGAAACTGTATGAAGTACAATCCCGATTGAGCACGTACCACCGTGGCATTAGCACTTTCCCTGCTCACTGCGAGGAATCCAACATGGCGAACCCATCTGTCTTCTTGTTGATGGTCAGTGGACAAATCGAGTCCGCAGAGGTAAGCACTGGCGTTTTAAACATTCTGAACAAATGCAGAAGACGTATTTTATAGATTTTTTGTGAGAAATGTTTTTTAACGTGCACATATTGACGTAGGCGAGCTTGGGGAGTTCTTTTTCTCCCCGTTGTCAAGTGTAAACATGTTTCTAGCTCATTATTGCTTACATTCGTTACTATTGTTATACATCTAGAATCTAGATCTAGTTTTGATTTTAATCTAGTCTAGGTTCTTGTTGAATTGAACCATACAGAGCAATATATTTCATGTTGCAGTTTTACCACATTAGACAGTTCTGTCAACTAAAATTAGATTCAGTCGACTCATCTACATTAACCAGTACACCACGTCACTGCTGAAGAAACGGTGGCAAATAATCTGGTTATTATTCGGACCCCCCTCCTTGGACTTTAAGGGTTATCAGATTGGACCTTTTGAGGGTTGAACCATAGAGATCAAGATACAGACTCTGCTACTATGAATCCAACAACTGCACCTTAACCCCTCCATCTTCACTACAGTTTGCCTCGCTCTCCCACCTCTGTCCACCACGTCTCCTTTCTCCCCTCACCT